>CM065381.1:1575000-1772500 GCA_033060915.1 Euryodendron excelsum | reverse complement strand
TTTATCTTTCGAGCTAATATGTGATGTGAGTGACTACGCAGTGGGGGCTATGTTAGGGCAAAGGATTGATAAGAAACCTTACGTGATATATTATGCTAGCAACACCCTTAATGAGGTCCAATTGAACTATACCACCATAGAAAAAGAGTTCATTGTCGTGGTTTTTGCACCGGACAAGTTTAAGTCGTACTTAGTTGGATCACTTGTTATCATCTACACAGATCACTCCGCACTTAAGTACCTTTTGAGAAAATCCAAGGCAAAGCCCCGACTCATCTGGTGGATTCTCCTGTTGCAAGAGTTTCATATTAAGATTAGGGATAAAAAAAAAAGAAAAAGGTTAAAACGTAGTAGCTGATCACCTGTCGTGGCTCTCTACTGATAGGGAAGGCCAAGACCCCCTTTCCAATTAACAAACACTTTCCGGATGAGCAGTTTTTCAAATCACTGCACATACAAGCACAATGACCCGATGGTATACTAACATTGCAAACTACTTAGCCATCGGTAGGATACCATCATATTGGTCTAGCATTGATAAGAAGAAGTTCTTTAGGAATGTGAGGTTGTTCTTTAGGATACTCATCCTTGATTCAAAAAATTCTATTTTTAATTATAATTTTAGAATTTTTTTCAAATTTTCATTCTTGAAAATTTATAAATGCCCTCTCTTAAATAGTTATTTTTGTTTAGAGACCCATTTTATATTGTCACCCCTCGGAATAATTTTCTAGCTCCACCACTGGCTGCATGCGAAATGCGAATTTATATTTATTTGAAATTTTTTGTAGTGGGTGTATAATTTTCATAAGATCAAAAAAATAAAAATTTAGTGTGTCCTATATTGATTACGTCGAGTTAGAATAGAGTTAAAACCATTGCCACCAATTTAAAGGTGAAGAGGCATTGCCTAATTCTACCAATAGTATTAGTCCTTTGGCATTTCAAGGGACTTTAGAGTCTAACCACTCATAGAGATTTCAAGTGTACGAATTAAGTATATTACTTTATTGTAAAATTAAATAATTTTTCCTGAATTTTCTTAGTATTCTTCTAGCATGTATAGTTTGTAGTATTTTACTACTTATGAATAAATCTACCTGTACTATCATTTGGAAAAATAATATAAAATATACTATTTGCAACATTATTTACTGAGGAGAACACTCCTTTGTCTTCTCATGATATAGTTTAAAACTTGTGTCCTCAATTAAGAAAATAAGATCATACAACGTGATGTGAATCATTATAGTTTTATCTTTTGAAACAAAAGATCAATTACGTGTGCTTATAATTTGAAAACTCTCCATTGCCACGTCAATTCGGAGGGTTCGGCTCGTCTCCATCTTTAATCGTCCACATTCCTTCATACAATACAAATTTAACCGTTATAACTATCTCTCAAGAAAATATTATTTATGAGTCTTTTTTAAACAAAAGTTTCAGAGTTCAAAATGAATAATGCATTTAAAATTTTAGTATTAACAATAACGTACCCTTAAATATATTATTCATATATGCATGTGATAAATAAAAATTTATACTAGAGGAGCATGGAAGATTAAAGTCGGGAGAAGAGTCGAATCTCATTTTGGATTACAGTCTTGTTGATGCAAGATTTTTTGAAGCACGTAATATGAATTTAAATTGTGTCAAATGACACATGATAAAATTATTAAAATATAAGCTACTATTTTTTTTATAATTAGCCCAACCGAATTTCTTTCAGTTTAAATATTCCCCATTTAATTACGTGCACAAATTCAAGCAACGCATGGGCGTTGCCCAAGTTCTTATTATAATGGGTACACATGATCTAAAAGCAGGGGCAGCACAAATCCAAATCATCTACCTCTTTAGTGTGCCTTTTTTTTTGCCTCATCAATTTTATTAGTCCACATCATTAATGTGATAAATATGAAAATTTCTTACTAAGGAAATTTCACATATTTTTGCATTTATCAAATTAATAATGTGGACCAATGAAATCGATGGGGCAAAGAATGAGACACACTCAGGAGGTAGAAGATTTGGATTCGGGCAGCACTGAGATATTTTATTTTAGGAGGTACCGAAACTTTACAATATGAATTTTCACTTCTTGAAATAATTATTATATTTTAAATTTTTTTCTACTCCTATTTTTAAGATTAAGCACAAAATACATTAGAATGCAAGATTAACTTCTAACATGAGAAATAAAATCAAGTTCTATTCAGTCTCAACAAAATAATTAATAAAAAATTAATCATTGCATAGTACTAAGTAAAGTGGAACTCATTATTTTTTCATATTCTGAAAATCATCTACAATTGTTCTTATGCTAAATTTTGCAGTAATTTTTTTTAATATATACATTGGTGTTCGTGCTCTGTAGCCAATTTCAATTATTATGGATAATGTATATTCATGTTGCATGATTCTATGTGGTGCACATTAAAAATATATATGGACAGTTGACCTTTTAGATTATAACTCAAAGAAAAAATAGGTATGACTCTTAATCTATTATACAAAAATTTTGATATTTATTAGGTTAAGGCCTTAAGATTGGTTTTAAAATTATGGAGGGTGCCTATAAATATATTTTTGCTAGAAAATACCATTAAACACTATTTATCGGAGGGTTATTCAAAACCAAGGGTGCCATGGCACTCCATACCTTGTATGTAGGCCCGCCCCTGCGTAAAAGCTCATAACTCAGCCAAACGAATAATTTTTTAGAAAATTATTCACAGTCTAAAACTTCTTTCACACTGAATCACTCCTAAAACTGACATAAACTTGAGCTTCTCACAAGAGCACGGACGTGCGATTGAAGTATAAATTTGGCAAGTACCAGAGTCGATTTCCATAAGGATCAAGCCCAATTTAGGCGTCACATAGGGCAAAATAACCAACAAATTAAATTGAATTAGAAAGTTACCTAGTAAATTGAAACTATCTACAAATGGGACCGAAAATATGTTGGTATTGAAAGTTGTGATTGCAAATTGAATTAACTAAACTAAGTACAGAAAACAATACTATGTAAATGTGAAATCAATTGATGTAAGACCTAAATGCAAGTAAAAAAGCTTGAATGCAATTGATCTAATCTACCATATCTCTACAAATGTCTCAATGGAGGACTTGATAACTCAAATCGAGGAATCACTCCGCGGATCCTTAATTTGGAAGATTTAAACCATAGAAATGAGAGTTGTGAGAGTTATTTTAGAGACTTAATTTGGATTATTCAGATTATAACCCTTTGACCTCTTGTTGGTCCCCCATTGGAGGCGTCAACGCTGCCAATGTGGGGTTAATGAGTGGTCTACGTCGCACCACTTGAAATCCCTAAACGCGGAAAATTCGGGGCATGACAGGTTGGTATCAGAGCCTTATATTAGGTATTATATGGGACTAGAAAATGTAGTTGGGATAGAATGATGTCATTGTAGGTTTGCATTGCATGCATTTGTCATTACACAAATTATTTCCCCTATGCCTAACATTGATAGTAAACTTCCCCTGCAGGCAATATGAACAACGATAACAAGAACCAATGGGATGAAGTGTTTGTTGAAAGGGAGGACCTCATCCGAGAATGGGCTCGTGCTCTAGCCCAAGCAGAGATCGTTGAGGCCTCGCAGACTTGGGGCCAATGGAATCGAACTACTCGACAAGCCTCGGTGTAACATAGGTTGTACGCATAGAAGAGACTAGCAATGATGGCACATGATATGATACGGTCCCCGACTCGCTATGATGAGTTAGTCCAAGGACTAGTTAAGAGATGACAGATCCCAGATGTTCCATATGGGAACGAGATGGCACCCATAGCACCGATAGGGCCAATAGCTACACTCGCACCTGCACCTGCACCGGTGCCAGCATCACCAACCGTCTCTTTAGATGTGGAGGACCCCTTAGAGGATGAAAAACTAGAGCTGATGGAGGAGCACAATGAGGAGGATCCAGATGAGGACCTACATGATGCTCCTACTTCTCCATCCGAGGCCACTTTTGGGGTGGACTCTGAGTGAAACTTCTAGTCTTAGAAGGGTATATAGGTAGGTCATACAATGTGTGGGTGGGGAGTACATGATTTTTGTTTTGCACTGGCATGTATTAGCTAATGGGATAGGTAGGTAGACCCCATAACCTTTTTGTACTACATGATTAAAACACAAATGTATGATCTGACCATAAGAAATGAAAACTTGTTTTTCCTTTTATTTATGCACTCTTACTTGTTTGTGTTGGTCCAAGTGATGATGATCGTTGTATGTAAAAATATTCTAATAAGTAACCTACAATATGGCTTAGAATAACTCAATAAGGACCATTTCTTGGTAGGATGGCAAGAACCCGGAGTGGGACAGGAGACAATGCTGAACAATCCATAGCTGAAAGAACTACTGCGACTAGAGGTAGGCCAGTAGTAAGAAGACCAGCTGCCTGAGGGAGACCCGCTGTAGGGAAACCCCGATCCACCGCTGCTAAGGGAACATCAACTGAAGAACCATAACAAACAGCCCCTATAGATCAAGTGTTGCAGTTTATGCAACAGATTGCCACTACCCTACAACAACCAATTAGGCCAGTTGTACCACCCCAATTGGACCAGCAAGTTTTACCTATGCTATAAGGGGCCCATGCACACAAACCTAGAACCATACCCCAACCGGCAATTGTGCCACCCCCAGGGTATGTACACCACCAGTAACCAACCCATTTCTCGAGAACGTACCACTGCCAGTAGTCATACCACCGCTAGTAACAGTATCACCTCCAGTAGATGTACCACCACCAGTAGCTGTACGACTGCTAGGGATGGTGCCACCTCTAATGGTGAATCTGGAGGAAAGGAAGGCAAGGTTACAAGAGGGAGTTTCTAAAACAAAACCCTCTTGAATTCCATGAGGAAATTGACCCCACCTTAGCTAAGAGATGGTTAAAACGGGTCCACAAAGTGTTAGATATTGTGGGAACGCCCATAGAGTACCAAGTAGAGTTTGTAGCCTATAAATTTCAAAGAGAGGTAGACTTTTGGTGGGACTCCATTAAGGCTAGGAGGGATGTGGCCGGGATGAATTGGGACTAGTTTACAGAAGTGTTTTATAATCATTATTTTGGGGAAAGTACTAGACAGGCGAAAATGGAGGAATTTGTCCAATTGCAGCAAAAAGGGATAACAGTAAAGCAGTATGCTGCCAAGTTCTTAGAGCTATCAAGGTTCGCTCCTGATTTTGTGTCCAATCAAGGAGGAAAGACCCGAAGGTTCGTGAGAGGACTAAGGCCAACAATCTGTGGCCGTATTGTTGCACTGAAAGTGTCGAATTTTTCAGAGTTCATAAGTCGTGTGGTGCTCGTAGAGTAAGAGTTAGATGACTCACAGAGAGGGACACCTAGGAGGCATCAAGGAAGATGAGGGCCATGGAGAGATAACAAGAATGGGGGAAATGGCTAAGGGGGACAGAAAGGAGCTTAGCAGCCTTACCCTCAATGACTAGCTGAGAGACCGAACTGGAGGGGTCAAGGGAGCGGCTCGAATGTGTGCTTTAACTATAACAGTCAAGAACATCACAAGAAGAATTGTCCATGCCCCCAAATCCTCAACCTTGGAATCGGACTGGTGGTCCGCAATCGCCACTAGTGCCACCAATCCGAAGTTATCCAAATGCACCGCAACGGCAATCATATCAGATACAACCGTATCCGAAGTTCACATGGCCTTTTTGTTTGTTTGTTTTTTTAATTTATTTTATATATATCATGTGTCTTGACTTATTATGGCTTTAGGGACTGCAATGACACGATAAGTTACTTCTAGAGCCATCCTCCTAGAAGCCTCCTGTCTATATTTTCTTTTTAATTAGCCTTTCCAATTAATCAGTGATGTATTCCGGTATAGATCAATTGGCATATCTCTCTCTCTCTCTCTCTCCCTCTCCCTCTCTCTTAAGGCTAGATCACGCATGGATTTCATTGAGTGGCCTGAAGGAGAATTCTCTTCGCCTCACTTGCAAATATTTTTTCCTTTTTCTTATCATCACATGCATAACTTATACTATAGTGCCAAGTATTAGGAAAGAACTTTATCAGTGACTTTATTTTTTCCCCAGGTTTCAGTAAAAATTTTCAAAACTCTTGGTCCAAATTTGACGTAAATCTGTCCCGAAAAAGGACCAGTAGATGAGTTCAATCGAGAGGTTGGAACCCAAAAATAAAAAATGAAAAAATTCAGGCTGTCTGCTCATGAGACCGATGGAAGAGATGATGGAACAATGCGTGAGATTTAAGGGTCTAATTCCTTGAATGGTTTAGCCAAAATGTAAACTTTGCACTGCTGCTGAGTTATCTTTCGGCACAATGTTTTCACATTTATGCACGTATACGCGTGTATATATATATATATGTGTGTGTGTGTGTGTATGTATATTATATACATATGATTGTATGTGCAACCAAATGCAGCATGGGATAGCTAGCTCTTAGAGACACTACTGTTAGACGAATCTAAAACACCTGTCCATGTCATACCAAAAACAAACCTAAGTGCATGATCAAGGTCACAAAGTAATATATTTTTCCTTTTTTTGTTTATGATGAGTCATTTTCTAAACTTTAAACAATACGTTTGAGTCACGAAGAATAGGAAAGAGTCTAATAGGTCATATCTGATCTTGATATTTGGCTTCCTTTGTCAAAAGTGTGTTGGCATTTTTCCAATCAAAGTTAAAGCAACACCGCACCATTTCTCACCACCTCTCTCTCTTGATCACCACACACATCAAGCCCCTCTTGTCTAGTTGAATTTAGCTTTCCACTTCACCCTGAATTAATAAAAAAGATCACTGATCTGATTTATCCCATTTTTATTTGAAAAAGTGGGGTCACTTTTTTGGGTTATCTGGGAAGGGGTGTCTCAATTAGCTTACGCTGGGGTGGCAACGTGTTTGATGGTCCATTCAAGTTTGCCCATCATTTGTAAGCTTGAAGAGTTTTTTTAGGTCCGATTAAATTAATAAGCAGACTAAAAAATTGCGTTGGAAGCTCGACTCAATCCAAAATATTTGTAAAATAATATATTTTAATACATTTATATATTTCAAGTTTATATTATTTAACATTATTTTTGAAAAAAAAAATTGTTATTAAAATTTTATTTTTGGATAAATAGGTGGGCTTGGAATTTGGTTTTATGCCCGATGCAATATTTTTTTGGTATAGGCCCGGCCCAAACAATTTTCAATGTAGCAGACGTACGTGCATTTGAGTAATCCACCCTCTTGTTTGGTCAAAGTCAAATCATCTATTTCAAATATTTATTATGAGAAATAAATTTATCAGAACAGTCGTCAAAAAATTGTTAAGCTTCAAACTCAAAATATCTAGATTATAACTCGTACTTATCTCTACTAAGTTATACCTCTTGATAAATCATTATATAGTTGGTCAATCGTATTGAATGTACTAAAGAAAATTAATAGAATATCATGTTAATGAGTTAGATGTTAATGAACACCCAGACTCGGATCCCAGCACTGTCAGCTGGCGGCGCTTTACCGCCAGGTGGATGACATCTTCTATATATAATGGGTCAAACATATTGATTGGGGCATTAAAATAGGAGCTTACAACCTATCATGAACTCTTTCAATACTTCAATAATAATATTATCAATCCAATTATGATATGTAATGGAGTCTCCAAATTTTATCTCTTGTTGTGTTAGGTCTCTTCTCCTTATCAAATTTGCCATTTGTCAATCTGAGGGTCATCGTTTTAAAAGACAAAACTGAAATGAGAGAAAAGTTAGAGATGTTTTACCTTATCAAAAAAATAAATTAATTTGATATATTGCAAGTGTCATACTTCTTGGAATGGAATAAGGGGGCTAAGAAATTTCAGGGCATAAATTTTGGGAATTTCAAGTTCAGCAATGATATTTGTAATTAGGTTTTCAGTTCAAAATTTTTTAATTAGTTATCCTTCTCCTTTCTTGAGATTATTTTATGTTATATATACTCGATGTATTCAAATTGTTTATTTTGATATTCTTTTATGCAATTAAAGGTGGAATAAAGCCAAACAAGTGTTATTAGTTAGGTCAATCTATAATTGACAAAACAAATACGGCTCTAATGTGTCTGGATGTCACCTCTTGGATAAGTTATTCTAGAATATCTTTACGTTGTTTTCACAATATTCATAAATCCTTCTATTTCGTAATTATAGTTTAATATCAGATTTTTTTATAAATTATAATTTGGTTTCCAAACTTTTTAAAAATTAAAGTTTGATCCTTAAAGTTTTGAAAATTATAGTTTAGCCCCCAAACATTTTGTAATTACAGTTCGACCCCTAAATTTTTCTTCAACCCCAAAACTTTTTAAAAATTACAGTTTAACTATTGAAAAATTTAAAATCTTTCAGTCGAGCCCCTCTTAAGGTTTTTCGTCATTTTGGACACAACCGTGCACTCTGTTTTGCTAGATTTTACTTGAAAATTCATAAAGGAGCTATCAACATCAACCTTAAGAGCTATGATCATGCTCACCTCTTTGAACTACGCCATTTAGTAATTTCGAATGGAAGATTATTTGAACTGACAGGATTTATTTGACCCCCTAGATGAAGTGGGGGTGAAACTGACGGAAATAACGGCAGTAGAGTGGAGAAGGAAGAACAAGAAAACTATCGGTTAAATCAAATAATGGATTGACCATAATGTATTCTACTATGTTGCCCAGGAGACAGATGCATATACTCTCTAAACAAAACTAGAGAATGTGTTTCAAGCTAAAACCACTCGAAACAAAGGTCTCTTGATGAAGGAATTTATCAACTTGAAGTTGAAGAACAATACGTTAATTGCCGAGCACACTAGTTAGTTTCAGAACTATATGAACTAGCTTGCAGCCATGGAACTACCAGGGGAAGATGAAGAGCAAGCCCTCTTACTTCTCAGTTCTTTATTAGATAGTTGAGAGACGTTGGTGGTGTCCCTTAACAACTCAACTCCAAATGACAAACTCACCATGGCAATGGTCAAGGATGCCCTGGAAGAAGAGACGTGTCTCTACATTGCCAGCTAGGATTCTGAATGGATGGTAGAGACTGCAGTCTCCTACCACGCCACCCTACAACGAGTTTTTCACGACGTACAAAACTGGAGACTTTGGTACTGTGAGAATGAGGAACACTAATTCATCAAAGATCACGAGTATTGGTGATGTTCGGATCAAAACCAATGTTGGATTCACGATGGTGTTAAAGAACGTTAGATACATACTCGACCTCCAACTAAATTTTATTTCTGAGATAGCCCTTGATCAACAGGGTTATGACAACCACTTCAGCAATGTTACTTGAAAATTGTCAAAAGGTGCCCTGGTTGTTATCCGAGGGCATATTTGCGGCACGCTGTACAGAATCCATGTGAAGGTTTGTTCAGACAGCCTCAATGCAGTTGAAGACGAGGTGTCACCAAATCTGTGGCATAAGAGACTCGGCCATATAGGAGAGAAAGGGTTGTTCATGTTGATAAAAAAGGCTCTCATTCTAGCAAATAAAGAGATTGCACTGAACCCTTATGAGCATTGCCTATTTGGCAAGCAACATCGAGTCTCGTTCAGTTCCTCCACACCCAGAAGATTAGAGTTGTTAAGTCTGGTATACTCTGATGTCTGTGGCCCCATTGAAGAATAATCATTGGGAGGTAATAGGTACTTTATTACCTTTATAGATAATGTTTCACGGAAGGTATGGGTATATTTTCTGAATACGAATGATCAGGTACTCGAGTACTTCAAGATCTTTCACACTATGGTGGAAAGGGAGACTGGTAAGAAATTAAAGTACCTCCGGATAAACAATAGAGGCGAGTACACATCTAAGGAATTCAACGTATACTGCTCAGAGCGCGGTATCCGACACGAGAAGACGGTCCCACGTACCCCACAATATAATAGAGTAACCGAGAGGATGAATCGGACCATTGTATAGAGAACCAGATGTAAGCTCAGTATAGCTAATCTGGCTAAGCCATCCTAGGTGAAGCTATTCATGCCGCCTGCTACCTGATCAACAGATCACCATCAGTGCTGTTGAATTTGGGAGTTCCAGAGATGGTGTGGTCTAGAAAGAAGGAAGTCTCCTACTCTCACCTAAGAGTGTTTCGGTGTAAGGCATTTGTACATGTGTTTAAGGAATAGAGGCAGAAGCTGGACTTGAAGTCTACTCCATGCATCTTCATTGGCTATGGTGATGAAAAGTTCGGATACAGATTGTAGGATTCGAAAAATAGAAGAACAATCAGAAGTAGAGACGTGTTCCAAGAGAACCAGTTTTATAAGGAACCAACTAAGTCTAGTGGATCCAGTTCCCATGCTTTTGACATGACTCCAAATCCAGCACCAATCCAGCTCACCACATATATTGGAATGTAGGAGACAATTCCAGAAGATAAAGAAAAAGAGGGTGTTGAGCAACAACCCCCTCTACCAGAAGTAGAAGAACTTTCACAGCCAATTGATGAGGTACTTACCCATATTGACGAGCCTCAGCCAAGAAGATCTGCAAGAGGCCGTGTCCTGATTCCATCAACCAGATATCCAGAATTAGACTACATCGTGCTCATTGATGAGGGAGAGCCAGAGGACTTCAAGGAAACTCAGACCCATCCAGACAAAGGCAAGTGGATGCAAGTCATGCAAGAGGAGATGAGTTCCTTGCAAAAAAATCAAACATATGATCTGGTGAGGCTTCCCAAAGGTAAAAAAACTAGTCAGGCACAAGGCTCGATTGGTCGTCAAAGGATTCCAACAAAAGAAAGGAATTGACTTTGACGAGATTTTCTCATCGGTGGTGAAGATGACCTCAATTCGAGTTATACTCGGATTGGTAGCCAGCCTAGACTTGGAGCTTAAACAAATGGATGTTAAGACAGCTTTCTCCACGGAGATCTGAAGGAAGAGATCGACATAGAGTAGCCAGAACGGTTTGAAGCTCCCGAAAAAGAACACTTGGTCTACAAGTTGAAGAAGAGTCTTTACGGCCTGAAGCAAGTACCAAGACAATGGTACAAGAAGTTTGACTCATTCATGGTGGGTCATAGGTACAAGAGAACTGCTACAAACCACTGTGTGTACATCTAGAGATTCCCAAATGGTAGTTCTGTGACACTGCTTTTCTATGTTGATAATATGCTGATCGTTGGACAAGATGCTACCAAGATTAGCAAGCTAAAGAAGGAGTTATCTCAATCCTTTGATATGAAAGGTTTAGGCTTAGCTCAGCAAATATTGGGCACGAAGATTATTCGTGACAGGAATATCACGAAGTTGTGGCTGTCACAGGAGAGATATGTTGAACAGGTGATCAAGAGGTTCAACATAGGAAATGCCAAGCTAGTCAGTACTCCGCTGGCTAATCACTTCAAGCTGAACAAGAGTTCGTGTCCCTTCTCAAAGAAAAAGATGGAAGAGATGACAGTAGTCCTCTACTCTTCAGCAGTCGGTAGTTTAATGTATACAATGGTGTGTACAAGGCTAGATATTGCTCACACTGTAGGCGTTGTGAGCAGATTTCTCTCTAACCCTGGGAAAGAATATTGGAAAGTTGTCAAGTGGATTCTTAGGTACCTGAAAGGTACATCGAAGCTATGCTTGTGCTTTGGGGGAGCTGAACCAGCCTTGGAAGGTCATACAGATTCAGATATGACTGGTGATATTGATGGTAAGAAATCTATATAAGGATTTCTTTACATCGTCGCAGGGGGAGTTGTATCATGGCAGTTTAAACTGCAAAAGTGTGTGGTTTTATCTATGACGAAGGCAGAATATATCACCGCAACGGAAGTTGGGAAGGAAATGTTATGGGTAAAGCAGTTTCTCTAAGAACTGGGAATCAGGCAGAAGGAATACATGATACATTGTGATAGTCAAAGTGCTTTGGATTTGAGCAAAAATTCAATGTACCATTCCCGCACCAAGCACATTGATATTCGCTATCATTGGATATGCAAGGTTATAGAGCAGTAGCTGTTAAAGTTGGTGAAGATCCATACAAAGGAGAATCCAGCAGACATGCTAACAAAGGTGGTTACTTGTGAAAAGTTCGAGCTATGTAGAGACATAATTGGAATAGACTCCAAATTAAGAGTGACAATTGGTGTTTCCCCCACCCTTCTCATGGGTGTGGAGGGAAAGATTTGTTAGAAGGTCCACACCCATGTGGATGATGGCCAAAAGTTGGAAATGATTCTCCACCCATGTGAGTGGGATGGCCAATGGAATGGGCATCCATTCTTTTCTTGTTGATCAACTCCATCTATAAATAGGTGGAGCTAATATGAAGCCAGATGTAGCGAAGTGTAAGAGCAACAAGTGTGTGCTAGCAATTGTGTAGAGAGTGTTTTTGTGAGAGTTTATGTTGAGTAGAGAAAGTGTCTAGAGCCTCTTCCTCTTCTGTTTGTATTTTGTGATTAATACAGTATTTTTCTCTCATCAGTTGTGTCCTTTGATTTCTGGGCCAAGGGTGTAAACCCAACACAAGTTGCTTTTCACGCAAGTGACAGTTGAAGCGCAAAATCAGATTTGAAATCTTTTGATTAATTAAGAAATGAGATAAAAAGCAAAATGCACCTTCGCTTTTCTTTTTTTTTTTTCTCCTATTAAAAGGTAGGTTCTAGAAGAGGGATGCAAAAAAATTTCAATTGTTTACATGCTTAGACACCTCTAAACATTCATAAAGAACTATCGAGTCAAGTTTCAAGAGTAATTAGCTGTGTCGAACATAATTTAGCGAAGACATTTATGTAACCCTTACTTCACTGTAAAGTTGATTCTCTAATTAGGACTACTCTTTTAGTTAATAATCCATATTCACCAATAATTTTTTGAGCAATCAATATTTACTTATTTGAAAATCAATGCTTTTTAATAGTGGATAATTAATGATTTTTGAAAGAGATAACCTTAAAATGTTAATTAATAACCTTAAAATGTTAATTACTACAACAAAAGGATCCTACACCTAACATTAGATATGGCAACGAGACAGGTTTGAATCGGGGGACCCCCTATTGCATCCCTGCGCCGCCATGGTGACGTCTTCGCCCATCCCCGCCCCGTTCCGCTTAACCCCTCCCCCATTCCCGCCTCGCTCCCTTTATGTTAGTAATTTTTTTAAGCATATCATGAGTAAAGCAAAGACCAAAATTATGTAAATAAAGAAAAAAATCACACTCTTTATTTCTAATACAATATTATATATAAAAATATATATATACATATATACATGTATAAACGGGCTGGGTTATTGCACATTGTCCTCAAACCCGATCCGACCTCGATTAGTATAATCCCATACAGGGATTCGAGATGTCGAGTTGTTTTGTCATCCCTACCCAACATATCCAGATGTACTACTTAAAAATTATTAATAATATTAAACTCCTAAAAAAAAAAGATACAAAAAATCAAATGCTTGTTGGCAAAACGCTCATAAAAGAGTTTAAAACACACAAAGAGCTTAATCTTCTTGTTATATAATTAATTTCGCCATCCTTTCATGTCAAAACCTTTCACTGTATCTCCCATCATTGAACAATTTGTTTTCACTAAAATTGTAAACCATTCAACAATTCATGATAGTAGTGCAAATAAATAAAGATGTATATGGTTGAGAATCTAGTCCCACAAAGATTTTAGTCAAATCAGGAGATGTGGTTTAACATTCCTCTTTTTCGTCTTCCGTTTATTTGAAACAAATAAGGGTAATGTTATACAATTAAAATTTTTATATAAAATAATGTGATTGAATGAAAGTTTTTTATTTTAAAATAAAATATCAATCAGGATAACTTTTAATTATAAAAATATCACCACTACATTATTATGATAAGATTTTTTTTACAAATTTTAAAAAAAAAAAACATTTTCTAAGAAAAAAATAATACGAACCATACTGCATGCAAGTTTAGGAAAAAAGGATCAGACTCTCACGTGGAACATTTAATACATGGAGACCACGAGACATTTATAGGTGGTTGGGGAGCCATGTCCTACACCGACTACGAAAAGTTGCTAAGCTTCTCGATGTTCTCGTAAAGCTAATGCTGTGTAAATAGTAAATTTATATATATGATATGTATATAGAATTTATTTATATAATGACAGTATGACATTGGCACATAATTTTGATAAAAAATTTTATACAATTTTTTTCTGAAATATAATATTTTCCTTTCAAAAAAACACACGTCTACATATTGATGGACACTAATGACAATATTTGGGTGGACTGTCTAAATTAGGTTTATCTTTTTCTTGTGGTCGTATGAAACAAACAACAGTATGAATCCCAAAGTGCTTGTAGGTTTAGGGAAAAAAAGGATCAGACTCTCACGTGGGACATTTAGTACTCAAGGAGACCACAAGACATCTCCTAGATGGTGGATTAGGATGCATGGAAATTGACCCCAGGAAGCCGTCCGACCCGCCCCAACCCTAATAGAAAGGGTTTGGAGGTTTAATAAAAGAATTAGGGATAGATTATGGAGAAAAGAACAAAACTCGAAGCGGGTATTAGACGGGGTGTGGGAGAAAGAACAAAACCTGATCCGATCTAATTATCTAACAAAATGACTAAAATAGCCTTACTATATTATAATAATACATTAATATTACTTAGTATGTATAGAGTTTATATAACAAAATATTGTCTACCTCTTATTAGGTGATAATTATTATTTCTCAATTTTCAACAATATGCGAGATTAGCTAAGTAAAAAATAAAAAATATTAGGGTTAACCCGATTTGATTTAAATATAAACCCTCCAATTCCATCCCTGGATGCATGCCTCATTAACTAAGATTGACAAGCTATTAGCATCAGTTGACGCCGTCCAACAAGTACTCACACGAAGTATGGAGATGTGAGACAAGAGAGTGAGCTTGAGCGGTCTCAAGAGGTGCAGGACCTTCAAACTCTAATACCATGTTGAAGAATCCATGTGTAAGGTTATATAATTGATTAAATTTCGTACCAACTCTTGTTTAATGTAATTTAGGGAATTAGGATGTCTATCACAAGTATTTTGTAACAACCTAGAATCCTTACACTTACTAAGTTACACTCACTCCATAATTCTCTTTTATGCATATATTGGTTTCATGCTTATACTTCTCTATTTATACACAACTAAAGAGGAGCAAATGGTGGCAGCACTTAGCAAAATAATCATGAAAGTTTTACTCCACTTAGATGAGTGGAGAATAAAGCTTCTCCACTTGATGGTGGCAGTACTTAGCAAAGTAATCATGGAAGTTTTACTCCACTTAGATGAGTGGAGAATAAAGTTTCTCCACTTAATGGTGGCAGCACTTAACAAAGTAACATGAAAGTTTTACTCCACTTAGATGAGTGGAGAATAAAGTTTCTTCACTTGATAAGTGGAATGATTATCTTCATCTAAATGATCATGAAAGTTAGCCCACTAAATTAGTGGATTAGTGGAGAAGAAAGAATTAGTAAAGTACTAAACCAACTTCCTTTACTTTATCCTATAAATAGTACATGTAGATGAGAGGGTTTGAATACAAGTAAACCTAAATAAAGTGAAGAGAGAAGAGTGAATGTTAGGAAGTTGCTCTTGAAGATCAAGTTCTAACATTTAGAGAAGAATTCCAAGCATTAAGCACTTGAGGTGAGTAATAGTGTATTTGAAGTAAAACATACATATTTCCAATGTAAATGTTCTTTTTCTATAAATTATATTTTAACATTACATAGCAAATGATAATATGTCTATGTTACTCTTCAAAAATAGTTACTATATTTTGATGCTAAACCTTATATTCTTCTATTAAGAAAATTCATGGATTAAATTTGTATAAAATGAATAAGTTTTGAAAGCTATATGTGCCATACTCGGAGGTCCTATATCGGAAGACTTAAAATAAGCCGAAAGCTTGATATGATTAAGAAGACGTTCCTTACGACTTTTTGTCGTTTTGCTACGCATCACTAGTGCATACGTTTTGTTATGGATTTTTCGTTTAGCCAAGATCATGAGTACATTATGAATTATATATGATGTTGATATTTAGATGCTTTTGCAAATATTAAACTAAGTTAGTATCTTTTGAAAGGTATGCTTATGTTTAGTATATGGATATCTCTTTTACTTGTTTCAAGATCTTTTGCAAATGGTATTTATGTCATATGTAAATCAAGCCCATGGTATATTTTGATGCTTCAATTATTCTATTATTCACTGGGCTTGTAGCTCATATTTTCTTAAACATTTTCAGGTAACCAAGATTGAGAAGTTGTTGGCTAAGCTACCTATGTGTGAATGTTATGAAGACTCGAGTTATATTTTGCTTTGTACTAAGTTTGAACTAGTAGATTTTCCTAGATTTGTGTCAAGACTGCTTGTGTAATAAAACTATGTTATGAAGGTGACATAGATATTTGCTTTATGTTTACAAAAATAGTAAATCATGCTTCCGCATTATATCAAATATAGGTGATCAGTCTTTTGGTTTAGTTCGGCCTTGTGTAACTAAGCTACTGGCCGATTATGATTCCTAATCCACACAAGGTAGGTCTGGGGTCGTGACACATTTGGAATGATCCTTATTGCTAATTCATGCAAGCTCGTGCTAAGAAGATATTGTATAAAGTTTCAAAGTGTGCTACGGAACTTCGACAAGCCTTGATGGATTTTGAGACAAGTCGTGGGATGTGTTGGTGTGCATGGGAAGTCATATTGACCCTTATTGGACCGCTCGTGGGACTTCGCAATGCCTCAAAGGAAGAATCGACATAAGCTGGATGAATTTTGAAAAGATGATCTTCTGTAAAATTCAAGTGAATCTGCTTCTAGTAGATCGATTCTCTTGTAGCTAGTTTTTAACCATGATACGATTCGAATTGGAAAAGGCTCATTAGAGGAAAAGTTGTAGATCTTCGAATCTTCTTTCTAGGGAACTTATCTCATCAATCCAACATCTGAGTAAAAAGTTATGGATTCAATACTAAAGACTAGGCAGGACTTCAAGGGATGTCGCGGGATATCAATAGAAAAAACAGTGAGCATACAAAATCTGAGATTGATCTCACGAGAGCGAGATGAACCTCGCAAGATGCTCGCTAGATCTCGCCGGATTGAATTGTGCGAAATTAGAATTCTCAAAAATCGCACTGCCAGGGTTTTTTTTGCCTATTAAGACCCAGCACACTTCCCAAGACCTAGATCTAAGCCACCACAAATAAAAACTTCTAGAGAGAAGTATTTTCTACCTTCCTAGAAGCTCAGAAACATATCTTAGCAACAATCTTCTTCAACCCAATTGAAGAGATCAAGAGTCTTGATGGAGTTTAAGGCGTAAAATCCGTTCTAAGGGAATCTGAACGGTGGTCAAACACGAAGATGGTGAATCGTGAATACGAACAAGGTTAAGATAATCATTAGATCATGGAGTTGATAGATTTTGATTGTAAAGAGTCTTGTAACCGTCTAAACAACAAGATATAGTGCATGATCTTTATCTGACAAAGGGGACACGGGATTTTTCTCCCAGTTAGGGTTTCTATGGCAAAAAGGCTTGTGTGTTCTTGGTTGAATGATTTATTCTCTCTTCTATCTTAGATTGTACAATATTGCTTATAGTCATTACACATTGACCTAATATTGTAGTAATTAGTCTCTTTGACAAAACATAGACAAATGATAGGTTTTTCACCATGAGTCTAACTCAATTTTGAAAATTAGCTTATAAAGAGAGAATTACCTGAGAGCATATATGAAGATAATAACCTTCGTATCCAAATGATGTGGGACTTTACTTACAGATACTAGCATTTTTCAATATCTTGTAGATGGATGTGAGCCACGTCCTACACCCACTCGGGAAAAGTTGCTAAGCTTTTCGTAAAACACACGTCTATGGATGGCAATTTGCCCCATTTAGTCGTGGCCCCGCCCCTAACGGGACGAGTTTGGGAATAATTAATGGGGGTTTAGGCAGGTTATGGAGGTAGGAAGGTAACCCGACTCGAGTTTGGAGCAGGACGGGTTTAGACTGCCAGTACCCCGAACCTGCCCTAATTACCCGATCATTATTTTTATTTTTATTTTTTTACTTAGCAAAAAAAAATTTTCAGAAAAATATTATATATATACTAAGTATGTAGGTAGTGGGATTTTAACTATAAAGTTTGGGATGGATGTAGAATGTATACTTATGTATATACCTAAATAATGTATGGTATAGTGGTTAGTGGGGTTTAATTTTTTTTTAGCTATATAATCTTTAAATGGGGCGAGGACGGGATGGGGTTTTCCTAAACAGGACGGGAGTGGGGTTTTGAGTTCTAACCCATCACAAGTTTGGGACGAAATGGGAAAGGATTTTTTTAATCGGGGCAAGATAAAATTGGGATAAACTCGCCCGTTGCCATCCCTACAGATTGATGGAGACTAACGTCAAAATATTTTGGTGGACGGTGTAAAGTAGCTTTTATCTTTTTCCAAAAGGAAAATATACTTCCAAGTGTTGGTCTTGCTCCGCCACCTTTCTTTCAATGGCAGACGAAAGGGCACTGGCCGGCTACCTCCTTAAACCTTTTAAAATTCTATTTGCTCTTATGATTTATTTGATATTTAAAATAAAATATAGTGTATTAATGTCAAAAGATTACAAAATTTTCTAGTGACGTTCAATAAAAATCTTGTGAGAGAGAATCGTACACATAAGAGAGAGAAGCATGCACGCAAAAATTAAAGGTGTGGAAATAACATTTTAACTAATAATAATAACAAAAATTAGTGAAAGAGAGGATAAATTACACCTTGTAATTTACCCATGTGTTACTTTGGTCATTGTCTTTCCATAACACTTCGTCCTATTTCACAAGACACATGAGTTGAACTAGAGGAGGCAAAGTGGCTCAAACGTTAGATCACAAGAGCCACAACGATGATAATTGATGGTCTCTGGTTAAAGAGAGACAGAGAGAGAGCAAATAGAGCAAAAAAGAAAAAGGAAAATGGCTTGTGCAATGCATTGCTTCTATATTGGGGTTATAAGAGAAGGATTTGGATTCTCTTCATTTCATAGTCAATGATTTAGATGTAATCTTATTACATGTATTACTAAAACTACGTCGTTTTGTATTAAAATTTATGTCCTTATATATAAATATAAAATTATTTATTTTTAAATAAATTTTAAGTCAACTCATCTGAACCCTTTATTTTTATGTTAGCTGACGTGTCAACACCTCAATCAATAGAATGAAGATCTCTATTTCAATTCATGGAATGAAGAGAATCCAAATTCATAAGAGGATGGTCGGTCTCTAGTTAAAGAGAGAGAGAAAGAGAGTAACTAGAGAACAAAAGAAGGAAAATGCTTGTGCAATGCATTGCTTCTATTAGGGGTGTTCAAAAACCCAACCGACCCGCCAACCCGATCCAAACCCGGCCGACCCGCTTAAACCCGAACCGAACCGAATACCCTATGGGTGGATGACGGGTATATTTCACCCAACCCGACCCTATTCGATTTGGGTGTCGGGCCTTCATTTCCTCTCTCAAACCGATCCGACCCGAACCAAACCAAACTTTTTGCATTACAACTTGTGGTTTTCACTCAACCCGACTCCAACCCGACCCGACATTGATTCAACCCGAACCAACTCGATCACCTTATGGGTCCAGTGCGGTTTCAATTTTCTCAACCCGATATGATCAGGTCGAGTGACCGGTGACTCCCCAAACCGATCCGATTCGACATTTGTTCACCCCTAGCTTCTATCTTGGGTTATAAGAGGAACCTCACCCATTTAAATTGATTAATTAATGGGTTATACGTATGTATACGGTTAAAACCCTAGAACTAAACTCCATTTTCCTCTTCATCTTTATGTTTTCTCTGCAAACTGAAAAAGGTTCTATAAGTTTTCTCTGCAAACTGAAAAATTATACGCAATTTTAAACTGAAAAATTATTGCGAAAAAAAATCATGGGACCAATCCATCGGTCCAAACCAATTAAGTACTATATTCAATGGAAAGTTGACAAGTTACAAGTTACAACCAAATACAATTTGACTCCTCTAATATTATTGATGACTTGTATTTTCTCGAATCGGATCAACTCACTATTCTTCTATGCTTCATCACCACATGTCGACTCCACAATGCACAATCACCATTATGGAATCCTCCAAGATGAACTCGAACTCTTCAAAGAATTGCTAGATTGCTCTTGGAGTGGGCTAAATGAACTCCAGAAGCTTACGGGGTTAGGTGCCCTAGATAATGTCTCAGGCCATAGATATATATACACATATATACAATCACATACTATCCTGGAATCCTCCAAGATGAACTCGAACTCTTCAAAGAATTGCTAGATTGCACTTGGAGTGGTCTAATAAGTGGTGGATCTAGAAATTTTGTAATATGGATCTCCGACCATATATATATATATAATATTCACATCGATTTTTTAAAATGCGTATGAGGTTCAATTTATCCAGGGTAGATATCACTTTTTTTTCCATTTAATATAGGGTTGGAATGATTTTCCGGAACCTCTTGTACCATGAAAATTCCGACCAAAAACTTCACAACCAGTGGATCCCAACACTTCTACATGTAGACGTTGCAAGGTAAGAGGAGGACGACTTGCGTGTGGGATGTGTTTGTAGGACGATCGAGGGGTGTAATAAATAGTGCACTAAATGCTCTTCAGGCTTTTGACAAATGTATGAAACAGATTTGTACTTGCTCGAATCCTCGACTCTGTTTTTAACCCGTGCTTCATCACTACCTATCGATTCCTCAACCCACGATCACCGTCCCGGAATCCTCCACGGTGAACTCGAACTCCTAAAAAGAATTGCTAGATTGCTCTTGGAGTGGTCTGAATGAACTCCAGAAGCTCAGAGCCACTCAATCCTATTTCGATATTTGTTTAAGGGATAAGAGGTGGGTTTTGAATATAATATCCCATGAAGCCCACAAAATTTATGTTTGGCAAACAAAAATAGTGTTAGATTATATCTTTGGAGGGAGATGTAGGGTCCATTTGGTAAGACACCTAGATTTTTTTTAACTTCTAAGTAAGAAAGCTAATTTTTTTTTTCTTTCTGGCATTTTACTTTTTGTTTATCTTTAACTTATAAAAACAAAAAAAAATAAAAAAAATTCTAATTTTTTTTTCGCTTATAAGTTAAAAAAGCAAAACTAAAAAAGTTAAAAAAAAATTGTCTCAAATGGGCTCGTAATTTCCAAAAATAGCGATATGTAATACCATAGGGAGGTAATATTACTTATAACCTCCCTTAGAATAAGAGGAAAATCTCATTTTTACTCTTCTATTACTTTTATATTAGGTTAATATAATATTATATAAGCATATTACAATGTAATATACTATTAACATAAATTTTGTAATAAATAATATGATAATATAATATTACTTAACTTATCCTAACTAAACATGATATAAATAATTCTTCATTTTTTTATTCAGCAAACAAAGGGAGCGCTGCAAACCATATATATATATATATAGAAGAAGTTGTGCGAGGTAATAGAATCTCTACAAGATACGAAATACTCCCAAATTCGAAAACTACTTGAAACAGGAAACTGCACCAGTCCCTTGAGCGAGAGTCAAGCAACCCATTTCACTCTAGCAAGAATCAAGCGCAAGCTTCTAAAAAACTTGAATAAACTCAGTGCAGCGTTCACTCGAGCGAGACTCAATCTTAGCTTACTATAATTCTTCACCCTACTTTGAACCACCTTTGGTCGAGCAAACACTTGAGCGAATCTAGAGCGAGGCTTACTGAAAATCGTCTTCAACGTTCAACACTAGCGGCAACAGATGAGCTAGAGTTACTGGAAGAACAGTCTTCAGAGATATTTTTTTCACAACTTTTTCAACCAAATCAAAACTCTTACAACTCAAGACCAGTAAAAAATAATACTACATATTACAACTCAAGGTGTGTTTGTCCACAAAATAAGCCCACGCTAAATTAGCAACATTCTTCATCGATGCCCCGATCCGTTATTAGAAAATTTTGTGATGTTTTCACATTCTTTGAGTCATAATTAACGTGGAACCCACATATCTTTCGGTTTGTGTCCATGGTACTTCGAATTAATCTCCACGAGGATATTGATTTTATGTAGTCATTTACTCGAATTCCTGAAGTGAATGGAGATTTGGCTTCAAACGTATCTAATATGACTATGATAATAGTTCAGTAACATTGATTCTTATGAAGTCTGTGGTAGATTTATATAGCCTTTTCTTGCACTTGGGCTTGAGCCCCAAGGAAAACTCCAATTTTGTGGAAGGGGCACCTATCAAACTTAGGTCCACAATACGAGCACCCCGCCCCACCTCGAACCAGGATCAAGATCAACAAATATCCAAACACAATCTTTACTTTTTGTTTCAAATTGAATTTAAATATTTAAATTTAATAGTTATGATTGTTGGTAGGCACTGTTTGGCTGGTGACTATTTGAAATAAACACTTAATGTCTATATATACATTGCACTATCCGCATTTCATTTAATTTTTTTCAAAATTTTTCTGTATCTTACATATTCAGAGAGTCTTTTGAGAGAGTATATCCATCACTGTTGGGTCCGCCGGAACACACGGATTGGAGTATTGTATCTGTGTGTGTGTTAATCATTGTATCCTATGAGGCAGACGTTCATTGTGGGGCATATTTGTCGTAAGAACAATGTTAAACCCTTGCCTTAATCTCTCTTGAAAGTTTTATTATCTGCAGAATCTATAAATTCATAACCTCACATATTTTGTAATTCTGTTTCTAATATACAATGAGTTATATATGTTTTGATTTTGTAAATTCTACAATGGCATTATTTAATTTATGTTTATGAAATTCTGTTACAATAACATTTACACACAAATTGGATAATAATTTGATCCTACAAGAAGCAAACTTGCAAGTTCTTGAATTCAATAGCTGAGGCGTTTGGATTCAACTAGGTTGGGTGGTAAGTTGCATTCTTGTATTTAGCTCTTTACTGTGCATAATTGGCTGGACTAGCAAGGTCTCATGATTTTCCTAACGTGCTATCATGGGCCAACACTTTGTGAGCTAGATAGTCACAAATGAGGCTTGTGCGGCGCTTGCCAGATTCGTTTGACAAGCCAGGCAAACCCGGATTTATTTGGAAACTAGAATCAAGCATTGATGACCAACATACAAGCAGCATCTATGGAGAATGGGTGGAAGTAATAACACAAGACAAGCGTCCATTGAATCTCATTTCATTCATTAAAGCATCTTTACAATGGCTAACATAGCCTTTACATAACTCACTTTATATACAAGAGGTGCCTCAACTCATACAAGAAGTAGTGGGGTGAAGGGTGGTAGGAGCATACCCCCCCTCCCCCCCAAAAAAAAGTAGCATTAACTTCTAAGCAGAAAAGTAGTGTGTGCTCAAAGAGTCATAATTGTTAAGGAGTGTAGAATTTTTCACAATCTAGCTATTGTGCATATGCATAATATCAAAAAAATTTAATCTGATTAGCATCGCCTAATCTATGTGATTAGAATCATATTTTCGAAATCTCTCTGATTTGATCCCGAATAACAAACAATAGCAACAAGCATGAATCAATTGCTCGAACTCAACTTTCAGACTTCTGTTGTATCCTCGTATATGTCTTACTCCAGAAAGAGTAGGCTCACAACTGCTAAGGTTTCTCTTTCTCACAAAAACGTGTATCTCTCAATTATGAGCAAGTGTAACCCTAGTTGCTCTTAGAGTATGTATATATAGAGGCTACAGCAAAGACTATATAATTAGTATAATTAGGGCTTCCTACGCAAATAAGGATTCCTAATCCAACTAGGATTAATCTATACTTATGTAAATTATAATTTATACCACTAATGAATTATAATTGCACTTTCTATCATACTAGGAATTATATTTCGAGCTCCATATTATTAAATGCTTATTTATCTTATCACGTTAAGATTACATGTACTTGTCTATTAAATTAAATTACTGAAAATTAAATTTAATAGACTTATTTTATTTCTTGAGACCTTCCACTTAACTTATTTGATATGTCGGATTCATAATCTACCTGCAGAGTTTGACGTAATAAAAACTTATAAGTTTCCTCAATAGGGTATTATCAATCCCTATATCGGGACGTGAATTCCATCAATCCCATGCACGTGTCTATTTATTATATTAGAATCAAGAGCATAAGCTCTCATAATAATCATGAGGTATTACCTGTTTTATATAGTCAGTATAAAAATAATTAGCTCAACACGATCCTGTTTAATATACATAAAGTGTACTAGTGCAGCGAGTTAGAACTACACCGTTCCCTATAGTCAAAACAGACCTATTAAAACCTTATGCTATAGTCTTACTGATGGTGTGTCTAGTTCCATCTAAGACTGTGAACGATAAACTTATATTTCATAAGAACTGATGATCTAATCTTCCGTGCATAAGTCGTACTCTACATACAAAATCATCTATTACATAGAATAAGAGACACACATGCATAATCATTAAATAAATAGCGCAATGCAAACATTGCTCACGCAGATTCTCATTAAAATGGAATAACTAATTTATTAATAAATACTGAAGCTATTACACAAAGCATGTCTTTTAGTATAAATCCCTAACAATAATAGCCTCCTAAAAATTGTACAAAACACAATAAATAAAACCCTTCAAAAATGTGAAACTAAGTACTAAGAGTGTTTTATAGAAAAAAAAAAAAAAAAAAAAACTAACTACATTTGAATTTTGAAGCATGAAGATATGTCATGCCAAAAATCGAACTAAAAGGTGTAATACGTGTAAACCTAGCTGGGCAGTTGGCACAAGGGTTTTCCATGCAAAAAAATGTATGCCTTGCATGTTTGATTATGATTCATTATTTGATATACTGTTGGACGGTCATGCAAGTGATTTAAATTGAGAGTTGGTTTAAACAAATCCATATCCAAGAACTTTTTACTTATCTTGAAAAGAAAACTTATTGCAGGCAAAAGAATGGAGAAAAGAGCCGCTTACAAATGATTTATACAAAATTTGTATACAAAGTTATTTACACTGGATCTCACTTCAGGACTTCTACTTTCAATTGTAATAATTAATTTCATATGCTTTTAATTCGTTACAACACCCTCCCGTACGTGAGTTTCTGTTTGTGCAATTGATAACCAAAAGCCATGAGCGCCTTACTTGGCCCAAGGGGCGGATCCAGAATTTTTGTTGAGTGAGAGCAAAATTTACACAACATCATACATGATTTTTTTTTTAATTGACAATGTATTTTCTTTAATAAATAAAGACTATATCAAGAGTCTATGAACACAAGGTTTAAAATTTGTATAAAAGTTGTACATAAAAACTATACCAAAAATTAAATCCAAATTTGGCTGGCTAAGGTTCAAAATTTCGAGAAGAAATTTTGGGATTTAAGTAACCAAGAGTCTATGAATACAGGGTTAATTAAGATTGTGTTATTTATTTGGCCAAATAATGTAAGTTAGTAAGATCCATATATATTTTTACTATAGGTTTAGTGATATTCGGTGGGGGCAAATATAATTATTAGTAAATTCAAAGGGAAGCAAATGTAAGTGTTTATAAATTCAGAGGAAAGCAAATGTAAGTATTTGTAAATTCAGTGGGAGCAAAACATATATTTATAACATAAGATCAAACAAATACACAAAAAAAAATTTAAAAGTAGTGAAAATAGTCAATTCAGTGGGGGCAGTTGCCCTCACTGGACCCTTGTTGGGTTTGCCCCTGCTTGGCCCTTTTTCAAGGCAAAAACATATATTTTCACTATTTTGGCTCCCAAACGCCCTCAATCCTTTCTCACATGAGACGATTCGTGGGTTTTTTGTGACGCCCCGAAAATTGGGGGTGAGTTATAATGGGAATAACCTGTAATTTTTTGGACAATTTCAAATATAACAAAATTACTGTTTGTCTAGCTCTCAACAATTATAAATAAGAATAATGTCTGACAATTGCATAGTCCATGAAATATCTAAACTATAATACACAAAGCATCTATCGTCCTAAAATCTCAAAATAAGGCATTCATTCAATATCTTACTCTAAACGTGACTCTACATCACAAATAATCCAAATATGATAATATCCATGAAAAACCATAATTTACTCAATGTTCAACATAGGCCTCATCATCATGATAACTCAAGAACGGAGTTCTCCTCCTCACCTCAGGTATTACCTGTAAGGCCTAGCAAGGGTGAGCTAGTGCCTATAGTCAAGATTAATGCAATGCAATATTATGTAATATGGATATCTACATAAACATAATAAACATGGAACACACTATGAACTCCAGCCATTTGGGGTGGAAGTGCTAATCAATAAGCCACTGCACCAACTTTTTCTAAGATCTCAAAAGGACCAATATATCTGAGGGACAACTTCCCCTTTTTCCAAAACGCATAACACCTCTAGGTGGCGTTACTTTCAGGAACACACGGTCACCAACCTCAAAAGATAAAGGTTGCCTCCTTCTATCAACATAACTTTTCTGACGACTCTGAGCTGTGAGAATAGGCTGACGAATTTGTTTCACCTTCTCAGTGGTCTCTTGTACTAAGTTTGGTCTCAACACAGCAGTCTCACCAATCTCAGCCCAACACAAAGGCTATTTACATGGTCTACCATATAATGCCTCGTAAGATGCCACCTCAATACTAGATTGGTAACTATTATTATACACAAACTCCACTAGAGGAATATGATTCTCCCAACTACACCGAAAATCCATAACACATGCTCTAAGCATATCCTCTAAGATTTGTATCACCCTCTCAGATTGCCGGTCTGTCTGAGGATGAAATGCAGTACTGAAAAATAATTGTGTGACTAATGTCTCCTGAAAACTCTACCAACAATGAGCAGTGAAATTCAAATCTCTATCTGATACAATTGAAACTGGAACCCCATGTAATCTGACTATCTCTCGAATATACAGCCTAACTAACGCATCTGATGTATCTGTAGTACAAACAGGTAAAAAATGGGCTGACTTCATTAACTGGTCCACTATAACCCAAAATAGAATCATGACCTCGTAAAGATCTCGGCAAACCAGACACAAAATCCATGGTAACATACTCCCATTTCCACTCTGCCACTGCCAAAGTCTGCAATAACCTTACTGGTCGTTGATGCTCAGCCTTCACTTGTTAACAAGTAAGACATCGTGACACAAATTTAGCCCCATTTTTTTTCTCGCCACTCCACCAATATTGATGGCTAAGATCACGATACATCTTAGTACCAACTGGATGAACCGCAAACCGAGAGTGATGGAACTCTCTAAGAATATCTAATCTCAACTACTCATCATTAGGGACAAAAACTCTCCCACCATGCAGCAAACTACCATCAGTATGAACTACCCAATCACTAGACTCCTCACTTGCCTGGAGTCATATACGAATAGACTTTAACAAAAGATCTAGTCTTTGAGCCTCAATTACTCTAGTCAAAAGCATAGGCATAGCCACAAGACTGCAAAACACTATTGGATTAGGTCTCTCCTCTAACTAAAGTTTATACTCACTCAAGTCCTCCATCATCTGCCACTCATGAACAACTATACAAGCAACTATACCTAGAGACTTACGACTCAAAGCATTAGCCACCATATTTGCCTTACCAAGATGGTATTGCAAAGTGCAATCATAATCCTCTAGGTACTCCATCCAACGCCTCTATCTCATATTAAGATCTTTTTGAGTAAATAGATATTTTAGACTCTTATGGTCTGAAAACACCTCAAATTGCTCTCTATACAAATAATGTCTCCAAGATTTCAAAGCAAAGACTACGGCTGCTAACTCTAAGTCATGGGTAGAATAATTCTGCTCATGCGGTCTCAGCTGACGAGACCCATAAGCCACAACTTTCTCCTCTTGTATCAACACACAACCCAAACCATCCTTAGACGCATCATAGTACACAGCATAACCCAAACCACGTGCTGGAACCACAAGTATAGGCGCACTAGTTAGCCTCTTCTTCAGTTCTTGGCATGCCTCCTCACAAGCATCGTCCCACTGAAATTTGACTCCCTTCCGAGTCAACCGAGTCATTGGACCCGTTAAACAAGAGAAGTCCTTTATGAACCTTCGGTAGTAACCAGCCAACCCAAGGAAGTTACAAATCTCAAATACCGACTTAGGCCTCCCCCAATTAGTCATTGCCTCTACCTTAGTAGAATCAATAGAGATACCCCCTACAAAAACAACTTGCCCAAGAAATTTCACCTCTAACAACCAAAACTCACATTTACTCACTTTAGCATACAAGTGATGCTCTTGGAGAGCCTGAAGAACAATCTTCAAGTGTTTCTCATGTTCCTCCACTGATGGAGAATAAATGAAGATGTCGTCAATAAACACCACCACAAAAGAATCTAGGTAAGGTTGAAATATCCTGTTCATGAGATCCATGAACACAGCTAGGGTATTTGTCAACCCAAACGATATGACCACAAACTCATAGTGACGGTAACAAGTACGAAATGCAGTCTTAGGTATATCCTCGTCTCTAACCTGTAATTGATGATACCCAGATCAAAGGTCTATCTTCGAGAAACATTTTGACCCTCTCAATTAGTCAAATAAGTCATCAATTATCGGCAAAGGATACTTATTCTTAATAGTAACGCTATTTAACTGCCGATAGTCCACACATAACCTCAAAGTCCCATCTTTCTTCTTAGCAAAAACTGTAGAAGCTCCCCATGGAGATGTGCTTGGCCTTATAAAGCCAAGATCAATCAATTCCTGTAGTTGTGTCTTAAGCTCTTTAAGCTCTGTAGGTGCCAATCGATAGGGAGTGATCGATATAGGTGCAGTGCTAGGCTGCAAGTCAATACAAAACTCCACATCTCTCTGTGGGGGTAATCCAGGTAATTCATCAGAGAATAGATCAAAGTACTCACAAACAACTTGAGAGAGTCTGGAGTCTTGCTTAATATTATTACTGAGCACTAAGCTTGCCAGTAATCCAGTCAAATGATTTTGCCATTTCAAATCTGGCAACGGTGGGGGTGGTACTGCTCTAGAATCTCCCCAAAAATAAAAGCAATCTCCCTCTGGTGTGTAGGCAGTCACCATCTTACATTGGTGGTCAATAACCACTTGGTGTTTTAATTGTACTACTTAGTTTCAGAATCTGATAAAATGGACCTCAAAAATGGATTTAGAAAGTAAAAAAAAAAAAAAAAACGTAGAATAGGGTGTTTAAGAAACTTAAAACTTGCCCGAGGAGCCCGTACACACGAGGGTGCACCATAGTTGCTGGGGAATCACCCACACTAGATTATTTGCCAGGTCTTCTCCTGCATCCAAGTCACGGCCAGATTTGCTGCATAAAAAATCTGCAGATTTTGATTCCATTTCTTTTGCTTCTTTATTCCCTCTTCTTTCCTTTTTTTTTTGTCCATTCTATTCTTTTTCCTCTTTTCCCCATGACAAACCCACTGTCTCTCGAGAAATCGAAACTTTCCCTCTCTAAAATCTGGGTCCTCTCTCTGTAAATAAAATCAGCCCCTATCTCTTATTGATATATATATATATATATATATATTTAATAACCGCCCATGTCTTCTAAAAAGGTAACCCAAAAGAAAATCAACCAAAGCTCTGCATACATACATGCAACCATTAGATATACAACTGAAACCTACACTTTGCAATCACTGCACTGCCTATGGCAGTCTCTTCCAAACTCCTTGGCCTCCACCGCCATGAGCAAAAATATAACCAGTACCCACTCTTCCTCTCATGATCCACCCAAAGCCCATCATATCACTCACAAAATCTATCCCACCGTGGATCAACTAAACACCACAACACAAGCACATGAGGTACGAATGGAGATACAAATACAGGTATATAATGAGAGAATATGGAATTAATCTATCACCCTACCTCTTTGCCGTTGGTCGGATAGCTTGTTCGAAAACGAAACACACACCTTCACCTCCTTCTACGTACCACAATCTTTATCTCTCTCTGTGTGTTTCCTTTCAAAACAAAATCACCGCCCCTAACTCTATAACCTAATATGTATATATTTCCTATGGGACAAAACCCTAATATGTGTATATTTGCCACGGGATAAAACCCTAATATCATAATATTTCTATAAGGTTCCAAATATACTCTCAAACTTTAATTTTTTTTTTTTAGAATACTCTCAGCAAAAAGATAATTTACCAAGATGTCCAAAGAGTTGCATTAACAAACTAAAATTATGAAATTGAAAAAAAATTCAAAAATAATTAAAGGAATTAGAGGTTTTACATTTTTTGTAACTTTATTTTCGTTTTACACATAAAATGACTTAATTTTTAGAGACTTTGAAAGAAATTAGTGAGAGATGAGGGCTTTTGAGCACTAAAATGGTGTGAAAATACATTTTCTCTTAAAAAAGGGTCACGTGAAACGCACAAGATTTTTGGCCATCAATTGCATAAACGAATGCTTACAGGAGGGTAATATTGTAACTAATTAAAAGTACATGAATTTAATTATTACAATTAAAAGTATATATCATGAAGTGAGATTCGGTGTAAAGTGCAATGGTACAAAGTATAATTTTTTCAAAAAAATACAATGAGAAATGAGTATGCATAGGATTACTTATATATATATGTGTGTGTGTGTGTGTGTGTGTGTGTGTGTGTGTGGGCACACGCACACTAGAGCAATCACATGATAGGAGCAAATGCGAAGGTGGCCAGAACTCATGGCCTCTCAAAGGGAGGTAAGGGCTTCAACTCTAACCAAGTGCAAGAGTTTTTTTCAAAGCCTTTGGCTTGATAATTATCTAATTTATGGGAGACGGGAGGACTACACAGATTTCAGAATTAGTCGAGGTGACCGCAAGATGATCCGGACACCCGATTAGCAAAAAAAAAAAAGAAAAAAAAGAAAAAAAGTGAAGGTGGCAGTTGCTAGTTGTTAGCCGACAGCCTCTTTGCACCAACTCCTACTGTGTTTTGCGACTTGTGGATTCCCCATATACCATGCGCATGCAACAATAACAATTACATTTGTACAGTATTTGACGACCTCGTTGTTGTTAGGGTTCAAGGTGGCAGTTTTTCATCACTATTTTGAAGCATACTGGATGAGCGGTAGACTTTGGAAAATGGATCAGCAGGGCGATCCAGAATTTTTGTTTACTAAGGACGAAATTTATATTAATCATATATGAAATTGTGACTAAATCTGAAATTTTAGATCTGTTTATTTCACCGAAGTAGTATAAAAATTTAAAAAAATTACCAATCTAGTATTGTGTCACAATTGGTAGCTCCCAGTGGACAAATTTACCCCTAACAATTGTGCTTAAAGATGCTAGTTGTTATATCACATGAGGTTCATCAATATAGTCGAGAGAGCTTAGTTAGTTCAGAGGGTGAAGAAATTTGGCCCCCAAATCTCCCCATATATGATGTATATATATGATATTGTTCAGAGAAAAACGTGTGTCACTTCTACTGACGTTATATCACTTATATTTATTTTTTGAAGGAAAAATCAATTGCTTCATTAAAAGAAAATGGAAAATATATTATTGTACCTTCTTCATTCTTTATGCTGTGTTCTTGCTTACTTTTTTTATTTATTTATGTACTTTTGACATGAAATTTCTACAATACTTTAAGATCTCTTAATTTTTATAGTCATGAGTATAAATTTTACTCTTCAAAACGGTGTTATAAAGAGTTTGTAAAAGAGTATTTGATTATCAATTATCTTATTGAAATTAAAAGGGCAACATTAATGAAAATTAAGAAGTATGTAAAACTACTAAATTGGTGGTTTTATATATTTTAATACTATGTTGGTAAAATCAGTATATTTTGATATTTTCTTAGTAAAATGCCCTATATTAAACTTTAAATTCAAATGCAATTCAATAAAATTGTGACCCTAGTGTCAAACTTCTAACATAAACAAATTTTTGCAAATCAGTAACTCAAAAATTAAACACAAATTGCAGTTACCTAACATATTAAACGCACTATTTAAATCTAATTAAACCCAAATCAGCAGCCATCAAATACACAAAAGTAAAAAAATTAATGGAACAAACCCAAATGCTCAATATTTAAAGGAGATAGACAATAAGTGTGAAATACAATGACAGATTTGCAATTTACGAAAACTTTTAGAAAAAATAGAAATGTCACTAATTCAGTTGGGGAACAAAAAATATCGTATTGACAATACAATATCAGAAAAGGGCATATACATTTATATATACACATGAACTAGGATTATTGAAAATTTAAAGGACAATAGATAAATAGCCAAATTTGGGTAATGTTATTTTAATAAGATAAATGAAATATTAAATGAATAAAAGTATTTTAATTTAACATGTATTATTCTGAATTTAGAAATTTAAAAGTATTTCATGCCTTATGTTAAACTTTCTAGTTATATATCTTCATAACATTTTTTTGTCAAGTTTTAATTTGCTGAGCCTCATCTCTGGTCATGAATTCTCTCAAAACCTCAAATTCATTTCTCAAACTTGATTGTTACACTACTCAATATACTCAAATCTTCCTTCTCAGTATTAATAATTATTCTTCTGCTCTTAAGTTTTGATTTTGTTCATTTATTTATTTTGGCATATTTTATCAATATAGTTGATATGTGTCGAAATTAATCAAGTTTCCAATAAATTTCAATACTTAAATAGCTAGTGTTTTTAAAAATAAAAAAAAAATTTGTTAGTTATGTGTTGGAAGTATCTGGGTTAACTTATGCGTAACTCGATTAATCATCTTTTCAATTTGGTCAAAGACATGCCATCTATGTCAGTTTTTTGTAACTCAACCCTATCTCTATCGAGGTACCTCTAGCGTTTCTAAAATTTTGTTAAGGGAAATATTACAATGACTTGTACCATTTATGGTCGTTTTTAACATGCCTCCTTAGTGATATGTTAAACATATTCTAATTTTATCTTCATTAGAATTTCAAGAGGGTAGTTATGTCTATCACACACCATACCATAAATAACGAAAAACCCAAAAAAGTTATGAAGTTTCAGAGTGGGGTCCTCCGTCCACCATTGTCCAGAACCCTCTCTCCTTCCACTACTCCTTCCACCGTGGGGCATGAATCAGAGTAATGAATTTAAAAACATGAAAAGGCACATCAGGAATAAAATAACTCAAATTTAATTAAAAATATAATTTCATATTAGGTTATTTTTATATTAAAATAATTATTTCTCGTTGACCGTGCTCCGGGGTCAGGGAAGACCCTTTATGTGTCGTCAATCCAAAAAGTATTTAAACTTGCTGCATCGAATGCATGCAAATGCTATGTCTGTTGTGCGCGCAACATCTGTGGATCCTGATTCCTCACTCCTTTTGCAGACTCCTTCCAACTAACTTTCCACCAACTGTTTTTTATAATATTTATCCTTACAAATTTCACTGGTTGAATTAAAATGTAGAAAAATTTAAGCATTGAATGAAAATTTTTGAAGAAAAATGGAGAAAGTCTCAAATACTACAAATGTGATGGTACTATACCGAGAAAGGTAACTAAAATCACTCCAAGTTCATTTCAAGTGGTAACTTTTTTCGTCTCGATTCTGATGGTCGCTAATTTTGCAAAACAGTAAAAAAAAAAAAATTTACTTAGCTCCAGGACTGATATTAGTTTTCCCTAGAACTAACTTACTACATGAACTGATCTTAATTACCTTCAAGATACCGGTATTGTGAAAACTACAAATATACCGTAGAATTTTCCCTTCTTCAATACCATGATAAGTATAGCAAGCTGAAGCAAAAAACGACCTGATGGGCCGGAGACATGGCCAAAAAAAAAAAAAAGACGATATAAAAAAATATGAATGGAGAAATTATTAAGAATCGAATAAGTATTTGGAACACTGAATCATTTCAATGGATGCTTTTATGAAATATAATAAAAGCTTAATTAGAACTTACAGAAAATTAGAATTTAAAATTGAAGATTTTAAGTTTCTATATGGTTATCCCACAGTTTGTTATTAGTTTCTCTTAATTTCTTGTAACTACTCGTTAGTTGAAAACAATTTTATTATATGAAGTTTTTGTTAAAATGTAATTGTTAATTGAGTAATTAAAAAGTGCATAGTAATTTTAGAAAAATTGAAATCAAAATATATAGTTAAACCATTAACTAATAAATGAGAAAAAGGAGTATGAGGTGAAGATTGCAAAGAGGGCACTTCATTAAAAAAAATTTCATCTAATTTCATATTATTTTGCTATAGCTTAGTATATATTTGATAATAGATTAATGCTTTGTCCAAATACATTCATTTCTAACTATGCTAGGATTAACACAAGTATTTATCTTTTCATATTTTTTTCTTTTAATAAATGGGTAGCTAACTTTATTCATTAGTAGTTTTATATATGTAAGAAACCTAAATTTTTTAGGAAGAGATAGAAAGGAAAACAAAATATAAGATTTTGAGAGGAAAAGTTTGTATTTAGCATGGAAAGTTAGTGAATATAAGAGAGTATTTAAAAATGTATAGGTAAATAGGAAACTAAATGGATAACAATAAGTGAAAATATATATTTTTTTTTTGGTTAGATAGGGAATTATAGTCACCTGGTTAAGTTTAATTTTTGTTGAACTTAATCTAAATGTTCTTTAACTTGATATGCTTGACAATCTTATATATATGTATATATATGTATGTATGTATGTATGTATATAAATATCTTATAACACTAATAGGGTGGGTTGAATAATTATACAAATTCAATAGTTATTTAATCAATTGCCCCTGTAACATGGCATTTTAAAAGTATCAAAGTATTTAGAGCGCTACGTAGAAGAAAGACAAAATATAAAGGTAAATACAACTTATATATATATATAATTTAAGAATTTCATAATATAATCGGGTCGGGTTTTAGGTGGGATGACTTGAACTTTATCCCGTCCTAAACACACATCCGATTATGTTTTTTTTCTCCATATCTCGCCTCTAACCAATTTATTTATATCATAAACCCTTTCTATTAGAAGCGAGGGAAAACAGTGTTCAAATTTTTTGAATCTAATTGTCATCCCTAACAATAATGCATTTCATGGTATTAATATAACTGGCCCAGAGTGCGGTGGCGCCGGAAGGTCTCTTAAGTCTTAACTCATGCGGGTGATATATGCCGCTTTCCACCGGCCGTCATGAAAATCCGCCATATTTTCTGCCGTGGCCGCCGGCATTAATGAGTTTGTGATGGTCAATTTTTCTACTTGCCAAACACCTTTTTTTTTTCTCCTTTTACTTTTTTTTTGGTTGGTGTCTTCTTGGGAAACATTATATTAAAACAGAGTCCATGCATTCTGTCTACAGTTTGGACTTCTACGGGAGGGAAGGCAAAAGAGATGTTCGGATCACTTTTTAAAAAGATTTTTTTTATAAAAAAAAACCCCAAAAAAGAAGAGAACAAAAAGAAAAAAAGAAGAAAATTTTGACTCTGTAACTCGAGGAGCATTTAATTTGATTTATCGTATTGTGTAAAAAGTTTCGGAAATGCATAGGAACTTTTTCTCTTTCACAATGATGCCCACAATGATTTGCAGAAGGCATGTTTTACATAGAAATGTCAATGTCAAGATCATGACATCTCTACCTATTGTGTTGTTAACGTGAACATCATTGTTGTGCAGCTCCTTTTGAACAATTTCACATGCCTTTGTTATAATTAAACACACAGTATGTTTCATTAGGTTGGCCAAAGCGTTCCCCGGCAATAATATCATCACTGCAGTGCATTCATACGCATCAACAACAGTCTGTAAAGAACAGTAAGGGTTGGCCCACCAGACTGCTGGTACTCATACTAAACATTAAATTTGAAGTTCAATTCCTGCACTTTTCATGCAATGTATGGATCAACTAAGTAGTTATACTAATATGGACTACAGATACATCTATTAGAACAAACACACTCATGGGTTTGTAACTCTTAGATGTACCTCTTACTCTTGAGTGTCAATATAACCACCAAGACATTCAAAGTAAGGTGATTCAAACAAAAAACAACACTAACTTTATTCTTCTTCTCTTTTTTCTTTTGTGTATTACTATAAGCGTTGAAGATGACTATTGTATTTTGAATAGTTTGATACTTTCATTCTATGTAATACTATCCATTGCGAGTATTTAACAAGTATGAAGATGAACATGCATTTAAAACATCCTTTGGTTACTTGAACTTTTATCTTGCTTTCTGATTGATCAGAACAAGGTATACTTTTGAGTTTACACTTCCGCATTAATTATATGAATTCTTACAATTTTTACGGTGGATGACCCTGCACAATCTCCATGTAGTAATCGATTAATAGCCTAGACATTATATAGCATTAAAAAATAAAAATAAAAATTGATCAACACGGACTAGAGAGAATGTGGCCCCCCATGCTTTCGCCCATAGCCAGCCTGTCTTGCTTGCTCGCGGAGTCATGCCGTGAAGGAAGGTCAAGTAGTGCTTCTTATCTGTGTTACAGACCATTATGATTTATGATCCCTGAAGCTGTACTAATGTTGGCATGAGTCAATATCCAACCTAGGACAGAAGTATTATCAATGTCCAGAACAGAATCATGTGAATCGTACATTGATTTTCTTGCGTAATTATGAAATATCATAACCACGTGATTCGTACACTACTACACGATTTTCCTGCTCTGCTGCCCCATGTTAGTAATTTGTTTATCGAGAGTGTTTGCGTTACAGATTTATTATAAGTTATGAGTTATTTATAAAAAGTTATATTTTAAAAATAATTTTTTAAAAAAAATATAATTAAACATAAATTATTTTTTTAAGTTACTCACTTAAATATTTTTAAAAAAAATTTTAAATATAAATTATAAATTATTAAATAAATTACATTCAAACACTTTTTTAATTTAAAATGAAAACATAAAAGAAATAGCACTTCTACCCACAACTCTAACTCGAGATCATTTATCACCTAACGAGTGTCACATCAAATGAGTTTTATCATTAATTAGTGGAACTCATTTAATATGACATTTATTAGATGGTGAGTAATTTACAACCGTAGTTACAGATAACATTTTCCTAAACGAAATTGCATAGCTAAATTGGCAAACAACACTTTTCTTTGTTTTTATTTTTATTTTTTTTTTGGTGTTAAAGGACCAAAGTCTTAAAAGAGTGGAGAATGGAGGGTAATTCAAACCCAATATAAGAGGCATAGATAGAACCACCGTCTACTGTATTTTGGTCTAATCCTAGAAGAGTGAAGAGTGAAGGGTGATCCAAACTTAAGATTAGAGGCATAGAAAGAAGTGCTATTTACTTTACTATGCGCCAGGGTAGCTCTAAACAATTCGAGACTTAAGGTGACAACTTTAAACAATAATTTGTTTTTGTTGGTGTAGAAAATTTATATTATTTTTTTGGTTAATTAGCTGGTGTTTTTTCTTAAATTAATCAGTGTGTTGATTTTGGGTGTTCGTTTTCTAACCAGCCTTTTTTCATTATGATTGTGTCCTTTTTTCAAAAAATGTAAAAACTATATAGGGTTGTAATTGTAACATATGATGTTATAAAATATTTGGAGCCTTTAAAAAATTTTTGTATAATTTATTTTTTCGGATTAAACTAATTTTTTTTAAGTTAATGAATGTAGTTGATTTTGGGCCTTCTCTTCATAGGGCCTTCTTTTCATATGGCCTCAAATATATCATGTAAGTTTTTAAAAAATTTGGGGCCCTCAAAATTTTTTATTTGTTCAATTATTGGTTAAACTAGTATTTGCTTCTTAAAGTTTACTAGCGTAGTTAATTGTAGGTTTTTTTTCCTGACATGCCTTTTTATTCTTGCCTACATAGGGGCTCTTTTTCGAAAGAATGCTAGGAAAATTATACAAGAGTTTTAAAAACTTTGGAGCCTCAAGCAAGCGCCTTACTTGCCTAGGGGTCGAGCTAGCCCTGCTCTGGACTAACCTCGCTCCTGAATTGGCAACCCATTCAACGGTTTTGGTAGTCTTTGTAACTTGAATACTGTTAACCGAGTAAATATATAGTAATTAACTGGGTAGTTATATGAGAGGAAAAATGATGCATAGTAGCTTTCCACTTCTCATCACTCCTAAGTTTCGTTCTTCAACCGTTGTTTTTTAAGGTTTTGCACATTAGGAGGGGATCTCAATCACCACCAATGTGTTTTTCTGGAAAATGAATTAAATGATGTACGATGTTCTTAAAATTACACACCCAAAAATGCAAATTAAAGAAATAGAGAAAAAAATAAAAAGAAGAAGAAAAGAAATTCTCCCACAATGTCACCACTTGGTTTGCCAATGATTTAAGAACTCTCATTGATTATGCTTAGTCATTCCATGTCATGCGACTCATGCCCCATAAATTGGAGCTCAACTTTGCGAACAGATATTCAATAGAGAGATAATACCAGCTATTGCTACTCAAATTCAAGATTTAGTACAAATTCAATGCACGAAAGTTAAAAATCATAACAGAAGTAGGACCTAAATCATGGGTGCTACTGAGCTATTGGATATTTTCTCTTTTTTTTTTTTTTTTTTTTGTTAACTTGGTGTTCGGATCAGTTCATGCGCACCTTGACTAATCTCGGGATTGGTGTAATTCTCCATCCCACTTCGTTGTGACATTGAATTGCCAATGGAGGTTGAGCTCACTAGGGTTTGTTTGATACAATTAAATGACGTGTTCTTTTTTTCATTAATTTTTGTTCACTTGATCTACTTAATTTAGAATGTGTATGCATAAATGTTCCTTCTTGATTTGAGAAAATCAATGTGCAAGAGAAAAAAAAAAATGGATAAATGACACCTTGCAATTTATTCTCCCATACATGCATACTGCTGCTGCTGTTCTTATTATTATTATTATTATTATTATTATTTGTTAGATATATGCACGTTTGAAATTTTTCTGGAACTTGTGAGCTTAGAAGGACAACTCACACCCAAGAAAGTTTGATTGAACTTTGATTTCAATTAACTCAGCTTCAAATGTCACATACTTAACTAAATTATTAAAGAGTTTAATTTTTATACACTGATAATATAAAATATTTTATATAAACAAGCACTAGAGTATTACACGAACTATGAGTACTTTTTTATGTTGTGCTTGAATTTTGAAAGATAAATGTTATATTTTAGTATCCCGCTTTTGTGAAAATTATACATATCAAAGCTAAACTCATCATTTAAAAGATCTAGACTGACTTCATTAATAGATACATTTGCATACTGATTTTATTTATTTATTTATTTTATCTTATTAAAAGTATAACACAACCAATCACACTAGGGCCAATTTTTTTCTATCCATTGGTGGGATTTGACGGTAGATCAAGCTCCACACCTGCCAAACAGTTGTGAGACTCGTGAATATGTGAGAAGAGGGGGAGGAGCATGTAGTCCTCAAAAGAAGACTGAATACAATTTTCCCATAGGGATATTGTATCCTCTGGTTTCCAAGGCCTGGGGGAATTTTGATCATCTAAATGCGTTCAAGTTCTTCATATGTATACATTATTAAAGACCAAAACAAAAACAAAAGAATACAAATTTTTTACTAAAGTCATATACATTATATGGATGAGATCATTGATGACATAGTACGCAGCACGGGCAAGGTGCATTGTTTGGTTATGTATTGTCAGTATTTTTTTTTAGCATGCTAGTTAATATTTTGGGTGAGGATCATTGTAAAGATTAATTATATATCCAAAAAAAAAAAAAAGTAATAGTATTTGACAGCTTTAGTCATTTTATTTTGTACAAAAAAATTGACACTGAAAATACTTTGAAAAATGTTCAAAAAGTATTTGAGGGATCAAAAGATTAAACTTCTTTCAATTGAGTTTTTTTCAAAAGATGATCAATTCGCTAACGTAAATTCTATAGAATGATGGATTCTGATTTTTTTTTAAAAAATAAAACAAAAATTTGAGTCAGTACACTATTTTACAGCACCAAAATTCAATCCACTAGTAATGGACAGTTCTAACATCAAAATCAAAATATATAAATATCAATTATCGGAAAGGACTTGGGGGTCATTGTGTTCTTTCCTGGAAATTTCCTCCTTCCCCACTAAACATTTTCAAAGGCTCCATCAACTGCGAGATGACATTAAAGCATTGCGTTTGCCTTACCACATACTCCACGCCGACTACTTCGATGTGGAAGTCACTACACCTTTATATCGATGTCGGAAAAGAAGTTGGATTCGAAACTTTAATGCCTCGCCACAGGTATTGACTTATAATTTAAGCGAAGTATGATCAGTTTCGAACTGAAGGAATACTCCAAATTCATGTAATTGTTTGTTTTCGTTTATTTGATCTCAGCATCTTTCTTCTTTCTTCTCAAGTCTTCCTCTATTTTGACTTGTAGCATTACACAAATGTTTGATTATCTTAGTAAATCCTTCTATCATTCTGTATTTATAGGCCGGTGGATTCACAATCCGACAGCGGAAACTTTTCCCGGTGACTTTTGGGCTGTGGTTCAGTCACAAGGTTAGTTTCATCAGCCTGTTATGAATGTAATTGTTCAAAAAAAAAAAAAAAAGAAAGCTAAATTAAACCATCTTCGGCATCTTCATTCATTGTATCTTTGGTATTTCTTCTCCTCTATTTTCTTCAAGTTTCCGAACTTTCATCATCCTGGTAGACCAAATATAAAAATGAAAAACTTTATTCTCTAACCCATATCGTATCGATCGCTTTAGAATCAACCATATCTAGATGAGAAAATTGGTTCTTGTGTATAGTTTAGGTTAAATTTTCCTAACAATAAATTCAAGTCATTTCGAGTTTTCCACATCTACTCCTAAGAAAGTTTAGTTATTTGAGTAATATTATACAATCAGAAAATTTATACAGAATTCATCACCAGAATAATGTGTCTAAGTTGTGGTCATATCACTTCATAATAAAAAATTCATGCCTGTTAATTACAAAATTATCATTACCATATCATTCTGATGTAAAATTCTATATAATAATTTTAAAATAATAACATTTTTTTTATTATTTTTTATTTAGATGAAGTTGACTAAACAGTCAATTACCCTTACGAACAGTCCATCAGAAAAAAAAAAGCAAAAGCAGAAAAAACAAATGGAAAAGAGTTTAATATGTGTATTATTGGGCTTAGTTAAATGGAAGCAAGTGAAGTTCCACATTAAAAAATAAAAATAAAAAGTGAAGTTCCACATTGGTAAGCAGAATGGGCGACTTACGAAAAAGTTTACGGTATAACACTAGCATCCGGCGAGTGACCGGAAGTTTACAATATGTATTAGTGTTATAATGTTGTGGGTGACAGACACAGACTAATTGTGAGAAAAGAGTGCACCGGTGACCTGTCAAACTAGAATATACGAACCACTTGGGCCTTATGTATGTTCTAGCCTTCCAAGTCTTTCAACTTTTAGGGTGTGAATTGACAAAATTACCCCTTTGTTATTAGGGTATTTTAATCAATTCATTAGGGTATGTTGCTGCAGTTTTATGTAGTTACTAGAACATTATGTACGGGTATTTTAGTCAATTCATTAAAACTACAATACCAAAAGTCTACCCTAGTAATAGGGTAACTTCTAACCGGAGGTATACTTTTGACGGAGAAGAATATTGATGACTCCATTGACACTACGGTTCTGGTTTTTTTATATGATAGATTATAAATGATCAAAATTATCATCCAAATCAAGAATGTAATTGAAATTTGAAACAAAAAAATTATTCACAACCTTTTTTCTTGGCTAGAAGGCCACCATCTGATTTAATAATGACCAAAAAAAGAATCTCATGACTTTCATGAGGCTTAAGTTAGATCTCATAATATACTTTAAATTCTCCTCTAAGTGTGCTGCAGACAATGGAGGCAGCTTATGCCGAAAGGAGACAGCTATTTCCCTTAACTTTTTAAAGATCTCACTTTTTCCTATAGCTTTAAAATTAATTCCTGATTTCCTTCTAAAAATTTGAATTCTCCCCCTCAGATTTGGCAAAGTCCTATTTTTGCCTAGGGTTTTAGAAATAGTTTTTAATTTGCCCTTGAAATTTTTTAAAAGTCATATTTTTGCTTACAATTCTAGAAATATTTTTCAATTTTTCATCTGAAAATTTATAAATGCCCCTTAAAATTTCAAAATATTCTATTTTTACCTATAATTTTAGAATTATTTTCAAATTTTCCTTCTTGAAAATTTATAAGTGCCCTCCCTTAAATAGTAAATTGTGTTTAGAGACTCGTTTTATATTGTCACCCCTAGAAATAATTTCCTAGCTCCACAACTGGCTGCATGTGAATCTATATTTGTTTGAACTTTTTTTGTAGATGGGTGTATAATTTTCATAAGATCAAAAAAATAAAAATTTATTGTGTCATATATTGATTACGTAGAGTTAGAATAGAGTTAAACCCATTGCCACCAATTTAAAGGAGACGAGGCATTGCCCAACTCTAGCAATAATATTAGTCCTTTGGCATTTCAAGGGACTTTGGAGTCTAACCTCTCATAGAGATTTCAAGTGTACGAATTAAGTATATTACTTTATTGTAAAATTAAATAATTTTTCCTGAATTTTCGTGGTATTCTTCTAGCATTTATAGCTTGTAGTATTTTACTACTTATGCATAAATCTACCTGTACTATCATTTGGAAAAATAATATAAAATATACTATTTGCAACATTGTTTACTGAGAAAACTCCATGGTCTTCTCATGATATAGTTTAAAACATCATTATAGTTTTATCTTTTGAAACAAAAGATCAATTACGTGTGCTTATAATTTTAAAACTCTCCATTGCCACGTCAATTTGGAGGTTTCGGCTCCTCTCCATCTTTAATCGGCTAATTTCCATAATAAGGAAATAATTTGGTCTTTATTCCTGCATAGGGGGCTATTTAAACTTATTTCTATGTTGCAAGTTTAATGTTTTTTAGAAAAGCGTTTCTATTAAAAACGCTATTTTGATTAGCGTTTTCTCGTATTTCTACCACCTTATACTAGGCTAGGTCAAAACGCTTTTTGAAAAAGCGTTTTCCTTAGCAATTCCCACCAGCAAATTTAAAATTCATTTCCAACATTTTAACATTGCATAACTTTTGAACTAAGACTCTGATTAATGTGCCGTCAACTCCCGCACGTCACTCGGGATGTGCAGGAGCCTCTCATCGAGTTTCACACTCATCAGACCTTTCCTCCCCAAAATGATACCCTGAAGGCCGACATGGCCTAACTCCAAAACCTTGACTACCAAAATCTTGAAAGATGACATAACTTTTGAACCGGAACTCCGATTGACGCGCCGTCAACTCCCACACGTCACTCGGGATGTGCAGAAGCCTCTCGTCGAGTTTCGCACTCACCGGATCTTTCCTCCCCAATTCGGTACCCCGAAGGCTGATTTTGTCTAACTCTGAACCCTAACTCCCAAAAAAAGCGAAAGATGACATAACTTTTGAACCGGTACTCCGATTGACGTGCCGTCAACTCCCACACATTACTCGGGACCCGCAGGAGCTTCCTGTCAAGTTTCACACTCACGGGACCTTTCCTCCCCAAAGCGGCACCCCGAAGGCCGACATGGCCTAACTCCGAAACCCTGACTCCCAAAATCCCGAAAGATGACATCACTTTTGAACCGAGACTCCGATTGACGTGCCGTAAACTCTCACACGACACTCAGGACCCGTACAAGCCTCCCGTCAAGTTTCACACTCACAGGGTCTTTCCTCCCCAAAACGGTACCCCGAAGGCTAACATGGCCTAACTCTGAAACCCTAACTCCCAAAATCCCGAAAGATGACATCACTTTTGAACCGGGACTCTGATTGACGTGCCGTTAACTCCCACACGTCACTCGGGACCCACAGGAGCCTCCCGTCTAGTTTCGCACTCACGGGACCTTTCCTCCCCAAAACGGCACCCCGAAGGCCGACATGGCCTAACTCCGAAACTCTAACACCTAAAATCCCGAAAGATAACATAACTTTTGAACCGGGACTCTGATTGATGTGCCGTCAACTCTCACATGTCACTCGGGACCTGCAGGAGCCTCCCGTCGAGTTTCGCATGACTTCCACCTTTCCTCCCCAAAACGGTACCCCGAAGGCTGATATGGCCTAACTCTGAAACCCTAACTCCCAAAATCTCGAAAGATGACATAACTTTTGAACCGAGACTCCGATTGATGTGCCGTCAACTCCCACACGTCACTTGGGACCAGCAGGAGCCTCCCTTCGAGTTTCGCACTCACGGTTCTCGAGACCTTTCCTCCCCAAAACGGCACCCCGAAGGCCAACATGGCCTAACTTCGAACTCTTAACTCCTAAAATCTCAAAATATGACATAACTTTTGAACCGGGACTCTGATTGATGTGCCGTTAACTCTCATTCGTCGCTCGAGACCCGCAGGAGCCTCCCGTTGAGGTTCGCACTTGCAGGACCTTTCCTCCCCAAAACAGTACCCCAAAGGCCGACATGGCCTAACTCCGAAACCCTGACTCTCAAAATCCCGAAAGATGACATAACTTTTGAACCGGGACTCTGATTGACGTGTCGTCAACTCCCACACATCACTCGGGACCCGCAGGAGCCTCCTGTCGACATGGCCTAACTCCGAAACCCTAACTCCCGAAATCCCAAAAGATGACATAACTTTTGAACTGGACCTTTCCTCCCCAAAATGGCAAATATAACCCAAACTCATACATATATTACATGAAAACATAATAACTTATTTTGCATCATACTAAACTACAAATCAGAACATGCTTTCATGGACCATGTTCATAACAACATAGTGGTTTCCTAGCAACGGTAAGCCTAGTAGGTAGATAGTTTTCAAAGTTATCGTTACCTTCTTCTTCTAAGGAGTCTGAAAGTTCTGTGTCAGAAACTAGCAACAGATCTTCAATAATTTCTATTATTCATTTTGTTGGGTCAACACATTGTTTCTTTGCGTTTTTCGTAAAATGATATCTATCTAGTCTTCGTTGCATTTGATCAATCTCGCGTTCGAGCGCTTTTATGACCTTGTTGTTAGGTGATCTCCTCCCGAAAAGCTTAGCTGACCGGGCCTTTGGGACACGTAGGTCATACCATCGTCAATACATCTCTTGTTCACACCATTTATCGAATAAGTCTTCCCAGGGCAACCTTATGTATTGGTCGTCGGTCACACCGTGGGGTGGTTGAAAGGATGCATTGCCAATAAAGATATGGTTGACTGGACCTATCATATTGTGCATTAGAATAGGTTTGTTCAGGAAGCTACGTTTTCGGCCATACCATTTGTTACCAATTGGGTCTGTATATATACCCACTATGTGGATGACTAAGTTCTGATTTTCATGCACATTACTGGTTGGAACTGAATGAGTAGATGATGCACCAAATAACCCTTTTTGCTTGGGCATGTTTAGAGATTTGGTTTCTTGAGCATTTCATAACCTCACACCATTTTATACTCAACCAGCTCACACCAATCCATCATGCTAAAAGATACTAATCATTGATGAAAGGCTTCACATGATACTGCAAAATTCACATGACAATGCTGAAGTTACTGGCAGGGTTCACGTGAAGGGCTTCAGAAGGTAGAGATATGACAATCATGAATTGACAAGTAATAAGACATGACAATTATCAAGAAATTCACGTGACATGTCTCAGAAGATAGAGATAGGACAATCATGTATCGAAAAGTAATAGGACATGACGAGTCTGCTAAATTATTTTCCTGTCATTGGTACAGCGTCTTCAAAAAATGACAAGTCTTCATATTTCAGTTATGATAAGTAGTTTCGATATTACTTTCATCCATTAATATTTTTTTTTTGGTGGGTGAAGAAAAAATGAATTATCCTATTATTTTTACTTTTCAGTTTAATGAATTTATCGTCAACTTTAATTGTTTTCTCCGCAAAGAGTGCCAGTGTCAATAACAACAGTTATATTCATTTATAAATGGACATAGATAGAACAAAAACTATCGTCATTAATTTTGTTATAACTAAATTTATTTACAACAAAAACTATCATCATTAACTATTACATCCAATAAGTTTTGAAATATAACTATCCAGTATGCAAAAAACAATCTTGCTACTATACATGGCCTCCTGTACCACATCGGGATGGCCTCCTCTCTCTCGCGGGCCTCGGCTGACGAAGAAAGACACGTGTGATGGACTGTAGTGTGGGATGTGCCTCTGGCTGTAGGTCTGGCTGTGGCACTGTCAGTGGCTGTGGCACTGAGGGTGACTCTGGCTATGGCTGTAGATGTGGATGTCGCTCTGCTGTGTGATTTACGAAACACCCTCAATGTCAATGGTAGGGGTGCCACCACTGGATGAATCTGCTGCACACTACTAACCTGAGTGACCTGCGATAGCCCCTCTGGCTGTGTCGTAGGGTCAAAATGGTCCCGACCATCTGTTGAAAAAGGTGTCTCTATCTGCTGCCCAGATGCTAATAATGGGTCACCATATCGTTGGAAGTCATCATCATCTCCTACTGCCGATAACCAATACCCCTGGTCGTATGCAACAGGTGATGTAATATGGCGATAGGCGATGCGACGCGGTATGACCTCAGAACTACTCGAGCGTGATGATGAGGGCACATCGTGTGACTCGGTATGATATGTATATACTGGCCTAGTCGGAGTCACATAGGCTGAGGATGGCTACGTGGCACTGAAATACTGCAGGAACTCCTGTGATGATGATCCGCTGGGAGGGGGAACGGCTGGAGCTGCTGGTGGCATAGGAGCGGGAGCGTCTAGAACTCCTGGCTGTACAATCCGCTGCTGCTCACGCAAGACATAAAGTGACCTCTGACACAGGTCCCGGACCAAATACATGTCCTGCAGTGCCTCCAGCCTGTCGTATACATATATGGCACGATCAACGAAATGATGTATGACCGCAATGTGACAAGTCTGCAAAGTGAGTTGAAGTTTTTATGGTATTTAAACATTTATAATTCACAGTAAAAATATATATAATTTATGGCATTACTAACCGCAATCTCAACCATGGAGCCAACCTCAAGGTATCCAGTAGCAGGCCGATGAACTGGATTCCCAACCAGTGTGCGTGTGATACAGCGGTACCATACCATATACTGATCGTCGTAACGCATATCTGCAGCATCAATCACCCCAACTACAAGATACTCACGCCTATACTGCCATCGGTTCATGTGCTGTTTATAGAACTAGGTCCAATCAGTAGGCGGTCTCCCTCTCAAGTCAATAGCATGTAATGTGGGCGAGGTATCATGAGTGGCAGGTACAACCTGTCTGAAGCCAAACTGTCGGCAAACTCGATCCAGTAAATGTCACTCAACAACCTCCAGGCGCAGCAAAGGGGATCGAGTGACCCATATATCACTCCCAACCCAACAATAATCAAGAAATATATGCATGATAGCATCGTACGGCCTCCATATGAACTACATAATTTACATTAATAGTACCCATTAATAAATAACGATGCTACAATTAAGTAATATGAATTACAATATCTAAAATTGTATACATACCTCGTCAGGTCGTAATCGGTCCAGCTGATCACGGTAGACATGGACCACATGGGTGGAAGTACTAGTAGTGCGATATCTAGATCTCCATCTAGCATAAACGTTCAACATAATATTAATTAAATTTTATAATTACAAATGTGTAGAGGTGTTAACAAAAATAAAAAGGCAATTATACATACCTAGCTCCCCATGGTCCACCGGGAAACTCCACCCCCTGTATAACTAATGGCTGCTGGCTAGCAGTAAGATCATCCATGCGGTGCGAGCCCATGCATGGGAATCGCTCGCACGCCCATATCTGTACAAAAAGAGTCCACCAATCACGCTATGAATAAATTGTAATAAAAAACAAGCATTGTAAAGAAACATAACATGAACTATGTATTCAACCTGTAATAAAACAAGTGCTCCTGCAATCTGCTTCGCCCCAGACCTCGCCGCCCGGCCCATGCTCCTGTAAAGCATGGCTAAAACTGCACTGCCCCAGCTATATGCCCCGGCAACGTCCAAGTCAAGTAGAAATGGGAGACATGTGAGCCTCACCATAGTCTGAGAGTAATCTGTGAGAAGTATACCCCCAATCAGTCGCAATATATAGGCACGTGCATGCCGCTATACAGTAACCTCATCTGCATCCTGTGGGAGGACCTGGAATGTGTGACGAAGCCATGTCATCTTAAGGCGGGCACTGTCAATCTCCTCTGCAGGTGGGCTAACACCGAATGCCTGCATACATAAAACCTAACACTCCTGTAATGTAGTATGCGTTTGTGCGTGTATAATAGGGGCTCCGTCAACCGGTAGTCCCAACAATATGGCAACATCCTGTAACATGATGCTGGCCTCCCTAACAGGTAGATGGAATGTATGCGTCTCTGGTCGCCAGCGCTCAACCAACGCAGTAATCAATGGATGGTCCAAATGGATCCGACCAAGTCGATATACACCGTAAAAACCTACCCGTACTATGTACTGCAATACACATGGGTGTAACTGTACGTCATATAGGTGTGACCCACCGCGTCTGCATGTGAGCGCATCCGTACCTTGTGTAACAAAATTGTTGTAAACAAACTACTTGTACAGAAAAATTGTTAACTTAAATACATACCCTATACTCCCATATCCATGTGGATCGATGATGGGCCTGTAACGTCAACACAGTGCCATCAAGGGGCCCTAGTGCACCTACATCCATATGTCCTGCCATCAATGGGCCTTAGCGTGCCTACATCCATAGTATATATTAATATATTTTTATTTTTATAATATGGTGCATGACAATGTAAGGCCATTAATTGATACCAGTAAAGCCTGTGAATGCTATTAATTGATGTGACGAAAGGCTGTGAAAGAGTGTATTACTTTATGTTACTATTGTACGCATGCGAATGGTATCACCTGTGAATGATGTGACTACCCACTCATATCACAACCAATCCACAAAAATACATACAAATAAGCCTATATTAAGTTCTTGTGTTTAATGAGTAAAACCCACTGGTATCACAACCAATCCAAAAAAATACATACAAATAAATCCATCTTCAGTAACCATTATCTGAAATAGAAATATTAATAAACATCATTACATGGCTAAGTACCTACTATCCAATACATAACTCAGCTAGCTCGATTTGGACATTTACGCCTATCCTGCTCTTGTTTCTTACAAATACCACAATGATTTGTTTGACGTTTTCTGGAAACGTCCATCTCATTGTGGATTCGGTTTGTACTTGGACGACCGGATGTGGATTCTCGTTGCCGACTCGGATCGGGAACTATCATTGGACCATCATATGCAACCCAATAATGCTCATGCACCATCGGTTCAAACAATGTTTCGTACACACGAGCGTAAATGTCCATGGTATACTTAGGATCAATCAAGTGTCATGGTTGTCTGCCCGACTTCGCGCACACAGCTAGCATGTGCAAGCAAGGATAATGATAGATCATCCATTTTCCGCAATCACATGACGGAGGATTCAAATACATTGCATTTTTATGGTTCCCTTTCTTGCCTGCTGCACTTGTAACAACCTCGGCAGAACCCGATGCCCTGGAATTGGAATATAATAACATGGTGATTGTGTTAGACATTGCGAAGCATATAATTTATTACTAATCAAAATAAGTACATATAATTAAAATAAAATCTTATAACATTACCAATTACAGATAGTTACGTGATGGCTCACCTATCGAGCTTGGTACTCTTCTATCTTAGCTTGCACTTTATACGTGTACCTCAAACTCCTTGCTAAGGCACGTTGAATTTGTAGTCGAATATAATTGAAAGTGGCCACCAGACGGTAGAAGGTAACCTGAACACATGAAATAATGAGCAAGCCTCGTGCACATCGAAGGACATTATTATAGCACTCTGAATCATTGGTAGTTGTAACTCCCCAATAATGACCTTCATCATATGCCAATATCCACTTCTTTGGGTCCTCATTGCACAAAGCACGATACGACTTTACCACTGACTCTGGCTTCGTTCTTAAATTTTTAATTTCATCTATTGTCTCGTCAAACTTCCGCACTTGATGGGCAGTCCCATCTTGCCATATGAGATCCTTAAGTTTAACATTATCGAAATTTTTGTGGTAATTACTTTTAAAGTACCTAAGGCAATATCGATGAAATCTAGCTGGTTGCCCTCGTCGTGGTGTTTCCTATTCATATTTGACGGCGCTCAATATGGCTGCATGTCGATTAGAAATCAATATGACACCCTCTTGGCCCGGCACAATCAGATACCTGACATTATGTATAAACCATGACTAATCACAATAATTTTCTGATTCAACTAACGCAAAAGCTAGAGGAAAAAAAATTTTCGTAACAGTTCTCGCTGTGGCAATCAACAGAACTCCTATATATCTGCCATAAAGAAAAGTACCGTCGATTCCTATGACTGGCGGACAGTGCTTGAAGCCTTCAATGCATGGCCGAAATGCCCAAAATATTCTGTCTAGCACCTTAACACCCAACGTACCCAAGTCCAATGTTTTTAAAATCACAGCCATGCCCGGGTTTCTGAACTTCAAGGTTCTGATGTACCTTGGCAAATTTTCATAGGATTCATCACAATCTCCGAAAACTATTGCAATGGCCTTTGTTCTTCCAAGCCATGCTTTCTTGTATGAAACTATGAAACCAGCATTATTTTTTACATTCTCGATTATGGATGTTATTTTCTAGTCAAGGTCTTCCTGTATACCACAACAAACAAACACTCCAAACTTTACTAAGGAAGGGCATTAACAAATAATATCAACACATCTTACATTAAAATTGAAACTGAAAGCAACTTACCGCAACTTGTGTCTTAATTAAGTGTGCAATAAATGTTGAATTCAGATTGCGGTGATCCAAACTCTCCATCCCATGTAAACATGTATGAGGCTCGGGGTATTGCGTGATCTCAAAAAAACTGTGCTTCTTCTTCAAACAGGCATGTAGTTTCCAAGGGCAATCGTAATTGCACTTGATGCTCCAAACTTTTTTATTTGTTTCCACAACATGATAATGTTTATTTTTCTTTATGTGATACCAGTTACATGCATGGATCACCGCATCCTTATCTTTGAACAATATCCTTTTTGCAAACTCCGGATTAGCATCTGACCATATCGGACCGCGATCATATAAGTCTTGACCACCTACGACATCATCTGCCCCAACCAAGTTCGTAAAAAAGGGTATATTTGGAGTATCATGTAACGCTTCATTAAAGTTCGATTCTTCATGCCTATCGTCATCACAGTCGTCATTTAATTCATTTCTCATTAAAACATCAATATTTTCATCTGAATTGTCGGATTGAACGACATCTGCATCTTCATCTACATGTGTCACAATCTCGTCTAATGCAACTAGGCGTTCCACAGGATCCAGACTTCCACTGGGACCTCCCGCCTCTATGCACCCACCTTGGCCTGATGCATATTGTGGGTGAGGTGTTGGTGGACTGTGAAAGTCATGAAACTGTTCAAAATTACTAAGGCCCTGCAAGAAATTTTCATTTGGGCTGAAGAAGTTAAACATTCGTTGCCCTGGCCCTTCCTCAACTATTGTGCTTTGGCTACTCTGCCTAAGTAAAACCATTTGAGTAAATGACCCCAGTGCCGATACATCTCCCCTCCCTGACAATAGTTCACCGTAGGTTTGGACATCTGCCCAACTCACATCTGCACAACTTCCGCTGGTATTCATTGTGCTACCCTCCTTATTTACAACATATATTTCAACACATTGGTGGTCAGAATATCTTGAAGGAATATTCAACACATTTTGCAATGTTCTGTCGTCATTGATTGACAACTTCTTATATATCATGACATCTTCATTTCGTCAGTGCGGATATCTACATATGAACTTTATAGTCACATGTTCTCGGTACTTAGCCATAATTTGCATAATCATATCACGTAAAACAGCAACTGAGGTTCCCATTTCAACATCATAACATGCATTAGCATCTATATCGTAGGATACACCTTCTTGACGATCTCGTATTATCTTTTCCCCCCAATAAAACATAACCATTGTCGTCATTATTTAGTTTTGCCTACCAAACACAGCTAACAGAGATGTCAGAAATATACAAATTAATTAAATTAAATGTTTTAAAACTTATGTAAAGATGCTTATGTAAATACACATTTGACAGTTTATCTTAAATATTATTTACTTATATAATATAGTAAATTTATTTTGATACAAATACGAAATGACTATATGTATTTTATATATATGTTATAAACTTGCAAAAGTAATTTGAAATTATTTACTATTTTTTACAAATTTTTGAAATCATTGTTAAAATAAATTATGAATTGTTTAATTTATTTATGAATTCTTTAAATATTTTTATGTTTGTTCAAATTTGTTAAAATAAATTATGAATTGTACATATGTTCTAAACATGCAAAACTAATTTGAAATTTTTTACCATTTTTTACAAATTTTTCAAATTTGTTAAAATAAATTATGAATTGTTTAATTTATTTATGAATTCTTTAAATAATTGTTTATATATTTTTATGTTCAATTTCTAAACAAATTGTACTATTTTTCAATTATTTACATATTTTTAACATATTCTTTATATATATGTTCTAAACTTGCAAAACTAATTTTAAATTATTTACTACTTTTTACGAATTGTTAAAATCATAGTCTTTAAATTAAATTATGAATTGTTTAAATAATTTATGAATTGTTTAAATAATTCTTAAAATAAGTTTTTGTTAACTTTGTAAACGTCAAATTATGAATTGTTTAATTTTAATTTTTTCTTAAATAATTGAATTATTTACTACTTTTTTGTTAATTGTCTGTTACTATTTTTTAATTAACATCTTTTTAATTTTTACTAATTTTAAATTATTTACATATTTTTAATATATTATTTATATAATTATGTACACATTTTTTTTATACATGCTGAATTTTTCACGTAAAAAAAATTAATTACAATAACACTACAACAAACAGTGTAATCAACAGGAAGAAAAAAAAAAAAAACAACATATGTATATAAAGAGATAGATATTATTTGTACGTAATAATACGTGAATGAAAAAAAAACCAACAATGTCTATATATTATTCGTATATATATATACATAACACTAAAATTAGAAAAAAAGAGATAGAGAAAGTATTTATTACTTTATAAATGATGAGTTTGAACTAAGTGATCGATATGTAACTTGAAGACAACTTGAAGACAACACAAGCTCTGGAAAAAAAATTTCGAAGGGAGACCTTCTAAGCTGTAATGAAAAAATGAGAGGGAAGCCGATTGATATGCAGAATAAAAATGCTAATTCAAATAGCGTTTTCAGGAAAAACGCTATTTGAATTAGCTTTTTTACATCGACAACGCCCCACCGTATAGATATGAATAAAAACGCTTTTTCGATTAGCGTTTACCTTAAAAACGCTTTTCAAAAAAGCGTTAAACTCACTCTAGGGAATAAAGTTTAAACCGCCCCCAGTTCCAGAATAAAGATTATATAAGAGTTTTGTTATGGAAATTAGCCTCTTAAATCCTCCACATTCCTTCATATGTGAAAAAATACAAATTTAACAGGTATAACTATCTCTCAAGAAAGTATTAGTTATGTGTCTTTTTTAAACAAAAGTTTCAGAGTTCAAAATGAATAAGGCATTTAAAATTTTAGTATTAACAATAACCTACCCTTAAATATATTATTAATATATACATGTGATAAATAAAATTTCATACTAGAGGAGCATGGAAGATTAAAGTCTAAAGAAGAGTCGAATCTCATTTTGGATTATAGTCTTATTGAGGCAAGATTTTTTGAAGCACGTAATATGAATTTAAATTATATCGAATGACACATTATAAAATTATTAAAATATAAGCTACAATTTTTTATAATTAGCCCAACCGAATTTCTTTCGGTTTAAATATTTCCCATTTAATTACGTGCACAAATTCAAGCAACGCATGGGTGATGCCCAAGTTCTTATTACGGTTTACTTATTGTAATGGGTGCGCATGATCGAAAAGTAGGGGCAGCACTAGGATATTTTATTTTAGGAGGTGTCAAAACTTTGTAATATGAATTTTCACTTCTTGATATAATTATTATATTTTGAATTTTTTTCTGCACCTATTTTTAAGATTAAGCACAAAAATACATTAGAATGCAAGATTAACTTATAACATGAAAAATAAAACCAAGTTCTATTTAGTCTCAACAAAATAATTGATAAAAAAAATTAATCATTTCATAGTACTAAGTAAAGTGGAACTCACTGTTTTTATTTTAAAAATCATCTATGATTGATCTTATGCTAAATTTTGCAGTTATTTTTTTAATGTATACATTGGTGTTCGTGCTCTGGAGCCAATTTCAACTATTATGGATAATGTGTATTCATGTTGCATGATTCTATTTGGTGCACATTAAAAATATATATGGACAGTTGACCTTTTAGATTATTACTCAAAGAAAAAATAGGTATGACTTATAATCTATTATACAAAAATTTTAATATTTATTAGGTTAAGGCCTTAAAATTGGTTTTAAAATTATGGGGGGTTGCCGATAAATATATTTTTTACTAGAAAATACCATTAAACACTATTCATCGAAGGGTTATTCAAAACTAGGGGTGCTATGTGTCACAAGCCCACTAAGATGGCTCAAAAATAGGCTCATGAGGATGCTAAGGAGCCCACTAAGTTTAGAACATTCTAGGCAATTTTTGGGCATTCTATCACATTAAAAAAATTTAATGAGCATTTTAGATCTTTCTATACAAGTGTAGATACTAGAAGGGTGTGAGATATTCTAGAATGGGAGGGAGGCTTTCTTGAGAAGCTTTATACATAAATATCTAAGATATTTGTATAAAACTTTCTAGAGAACTAATTTCCACCGTAGGATCAAGTTGATCTCAACCGTCTATTGAGGAGGTGCGCAATTATAAATAGGTTGAGTCATTCATTTGTAAACCATTCAAGTTTCAAGCAATACAAAGCATTCTCCAAGTTCACTCAAAGCTCTCTTTGTTCTCTTGTTGCTCTTTTATTCTTAGCCTTGTTCTGTCGGTGTTCTTAAGACTTACTTAGCATCTTTAGTAGCCAAAGGTGTCTAAGGCCGCACGGATCAAGGTGTTCAAGATTTAAGCCCGTGACAATTGGTATCAGAGCTTCGGTTTGTGAAGGCTAAGCAATGGCAACAACTGGTTTGGATATCACCGAACATAGAGGTGTTCACGAGAGGGATCTCCCTCCTCATATCGGCAAAGGGCGGAAGGACAAGTCAAGGGACGCCTTGCCTTTCTTGGAGTCAAGGGTCATAAGGGTGGAGCTTGCCATGATCGATGGACGAGACAAGTTTGAAGAGCTAAACCAAAGCATCGATGGACTCAACCAACATTTCGAAGGGATTGACAATGGGCATGAGGAGTTCCAAGGGGAGGTGCAATGCAGCCTCAACGCCATGGCAAAGCTTGTGAGCACCCAAATGGCTGCTCTCAAGGAGATGGTCCAAGTAGAGATTGCCGCTATAAGGGAGGAAATGAAGGAGATCAAAAGTGATTGGTCATTGTGCAAGATGGCTAACGGTTTCTTACTCTTCCTCTCCCTCTCCTAAAGTTGACATTCCTAGGCCCAAGTCTTACAATGGGTCAAAGAATGCTAAGGAGTTAGAAAATTTATTGTGGAGCTTAGAGCAATATTTTGAAGCCACTAGCATAAGTGGTGATGATAAGAAGATAAAATCGGCCCCTCTTTTCCTCTCGGATGCGGCCATAATATGGTGGAGGCAGCAGCATGCCGATATGGAGCGTGGCTTACGCACCATAGCCACATGGGATGACTTCAAGAAGGAAATCAAGAAACAATTTTATCTTGAGAATTCGAAGTATGAAGCAAGGGCTCGACTAAGGCGGCTTTCCCACAAAGGCACGGTGCGGGAATATATGAATGAGTTCTTCGAGCTACTATTGGAGATACCGGACATGTCCGAGAAAGAATCTCTCTTCACCTTCATCGATGAGCTACAATTATGGGCTAAGATCGAAGTTCAACGGCGGGGACCGCAAGATCTTGTAATGGCCATCTCTATAGTAGAGTCCTTAACCGACTACAAACAAGGTGAGTCATCTTCCAAGCCCAAAAATCAAAAGTACAATAAAGGCAAAGGTGGGAGAGAGCATGCAAGTCAAGCAAAGGAGGGTGGACACAAACCATCCACATCAAGCCACCGCAAGTTCAATAAAAACAAGAAGGGTGGTGACAAGCCCAAGTTTACATGCTTCCTTTGTGATGGAAATCACTTTGCCCGTGACTGTCTAAAGCGGGCTAAGCTATCGGCTCTTATCCAAGAGAAGGAGGAGGAACGGCCCCAACCGGAGGAGATCAAGATGGGCTCTCGAAGGCTACTCAATGCAATTAAGGCCACAGTGGATATGCCAAATGCCAAGAAAAGGGGCGCATATACGTGGAAGCAAAGGTACGTGGTTTCAACACTCATGTTTTAGTTGATACCAGTGCTTCTCACAATTTTATTGAACTCAATGAGGGCAAGAGACTAGGTCTCCAATTCAAGGAAGAGCAAGGTTGGCTTAAGGCCATCAACTCGGAGGCAAGACCTACCTATGGAGTTGCTCGGGATGTGCGGCTACACATCGAGGATTGGTGTGGCCAAGTGGACTTCTCAGTGGTGCCAATGGATGACTATCCCATTGTGTTGGAGATGGAGTTCTTGGATGGGGTGCGGGCATTCCCCATCCCCTTCGCCAAGACTATGTGCATCATGGGCAAAGGCAACGCATGCATGGTACCATTGGCTCGGGAGGCAACTTTGAAGGGCAAAGCTTTGTCCACCATGTAACTCTCTAAGAGACTTAAGAAGAATGAGCCAACATTTCTTGCAATCTTGAAGCTTAATGAGGACTCTTCTAGTGCCATGGAAGGCATGCCAAGCGAAGTGGTGGAGGTGCTTGAAACTAAAAGGATGTCATGCCCCCGGAGTTGCCAAAGAGACTTCCACCTAAGAGGGAGGTGGATCATACCATAGAGTTGGAGGTAGGTACCAAGATTCCGACTATGGCACCCTACCGTATGGCTCCCCCGGAGTTAGAGGAATTAAAGAAGTAATTAAAGGATTTGTTGGATGCCGGCTTCATCCAAACATCAAAAAGTCCTTATGGCACGCCGATCCTATGTCAAAGAAAGCATGATGGGTCCCTTCGACTGCGCATTGACTACCAGGCGCTAAACAAGGTGACTATCAAGAACAAGTACCCTATCCCTCTCATCGCCGACTTGTTTGATAGGTTTGGTGGTGTAAGGTGGTTTACCAAACTTGATTTAAGATCGAGGTACTACCAAGTGAGGATCGCCAAGGAGAACGTGGCCAAGATCCCTTGTGTCACAAGGTATGGCTCCTTTGAATTTCTAGTCATGCCCTATGGCCTTACAAATGCCCCTGCCACATTTTGCACCGTTATAAATCAAGTATTGCAACCCTTCTTAGATCACTTTGTCATTGTATATTTGGATGATATTGTCATATATAGTTCCTCTTTGGAGGAACACATGGGCCATTTACGATAAGTCTTCTAAATTTTAAGGAAAAATGAGCTATATATTGAAAGGGAGAAGTGCTCATTCACTCAACCGGACGTAAACTTTCTTGGCTATGTGATTGGGGGCGGGAATATACGCATGGACAAGGCTAAAGTTCAAGCAATCCAAGAATGGGAGCAGCCAAAACAAATGATGGAGTTACGATCTTTCCTTGGCCTTACCAATTATTACCGACGGTTCATCCGAGGATATTCGGCAATAGCGGCACCTTTGACCGATCTTCTTAAGAAGAATCATTCATGGGAATGGACGGCTAGGTGTGAGGAAGCCTTCCAAGCACTTAAGAAGGCCATTATGGAGGAGCCCGTTCTAACACTACCCGACCACACCAAGCCATGAGAGGTGAACACTGATGCCTTGGACTTTGCCATTGGAGGGGTGTTAATGCAAGACGGTCACCTTATTACTTTTGAAAGCCGCAAGCTTAATGACACTAAAAGGAGCTATACGGTGTAAGAAAAGGAAATGACTGCGATGGTTAATTGTTTGCGCACATGAAAGCACTACTTGCTCGGTTCCAAGTTCGTGGTCATGACAAATAACATTGCAATGAGTTATTTCTTGACTTAAAAGAAGTTAACTCCCAAATAAGCACGGTGGCAAGACTTTCTTGCCAAATTTGACTACACCTTGGAGTACAAACCGGGTAAAGCAAACTTGGTGGCAGACGCACTTAGTAGAAAGGTTGAGCTTGCAGCTATCAGCTGGCCCCAATGTCTATTGAAGGATCGGATCAAGGAGGGGCTTCAACATGATCAAGTGGCCAAGACTATTATCGATGGCGTCAAGCAAGGCAAGACGAGGCAATTTTGGCTCAAAGATGATCTTCTCTTTGCCAAAGGGGATCGGATCTATGTGCCCAAATGGGGGATACTACGGAAGGAGATTCCTAAGGAGTGTCATGACTTTAAATGGGTGAGACATCCGGGCGTTCGCTGCACATTGGCATTATCGGAGGATGCCTACTATTGGCCATGAATGCGGGACAATGTGGAGCTTTATGTAAAGACTTGTTTGGTGTGCCAACAAGACAAGGTGAAGCAAAGTCATCCCGCGGGCTTGCTAGAACTCTTACCTATTCCGGATCAGCTTTGGGAGAGTGTTTCTATGGACTTTATCACTTGTCTTCCCAAGTCTGAAGGAAAATGTGCCATCATTGTGGTAGTCGACCGGTTTTCTAAGTATGCCACTTTCATACCGGCCACCAAGGATTGCACCGCGGAGGAAACAACTCGGTTATTCTTAGCCCATGTGGTCAAATGTTGGGGAGTTCCAAAGACTATTGTTAGTGGTTGGGGGGTGCTTTTAGACCGAGCTTTTCAAGCTTCTTGGCACGGAGCTTAATTTCTCTACAAGCTTGCACCCACAAACTAATGGCCAAACCAAGAGGGTGAATGCTTTGTTGGAGCTATACTTGAGGCACTATGTAAGTGCCAACCAAAGAGATTGGGCCAAGTTGTTTGATGTTATCTAATTCTCTTATAATCTATAAAGGAGCAAGGCAATCAACACTAGCCCGTTCAAGTTTACTATAGGCCAACAACCTTTGACGCCTACTGCCGTTGCTACTAGATATACGGGTAAAAGCCTTGGAGCTTACAAGTTTGCCAAGGGGTGGCATGAGAAAACCGACATGGCCAAGGCAGCCAAAAGAATGAAGAAATGGGCAGACAACAAGCGGCGGCCAAAGGAGTACCAAGAATGAGACCTTGTCATGGTGAAACTTCTCACTCATCAAGCCAAATCATACAAGGGACTTCACAAAGGGCTAGCATGATGGTACGAGGGACCATTCCCAATTATCAAATAAGTTGACAAGGTATCCTACCAACTTGAGTTGCCTCCAAAGTTAAAGATTCATCCGGTCTTTCACGTAAGCCTTCTTAAATCATACCATGCCAATGTGGAAGACCTAAGCCGGAAGGAATCAAGTAGAGCTCCCACATCCATCACGGTATCATTTGATAACGAAGTAGCGCTCATCAAGTTATCCCAAAAAGGGGCGTGGCACAAAGCTCTGTCGAGTACTTGGTCAAGTGGAAGGGGCAACCGGATAACGAGGCAAGCTGGGAGCATGAGGAGTTCTTGTGGCAGTTCGTGGACAAGATAGCAAAATTCCAAAGAGCTGCGACGAGGGCGTCGCCAAATTAGGTGGGGGAGAATGTCACAAGTCCTCCAAGATGGTCCAAAAATAGGCCCATGAGGATGTTAAAGAGCCCACTAAGTCTAGAACATTCTAAGCAGTTCTTGGGTATTCCATCATATGGAAAAATTTTGGTAAGCATTCTATTTCTACACAAGTGTAGATACTAAAAGGGTATGGGAGATTATAGATTGGGAGGGAGGCTTCATTAAGAAGCTTTGTACATAAATATTTGAGATATTTGTATAGAACTCTCTAAAGAACTAATCTCCACTGTAGGATCAAGTTAATCTCAACCGTCCATTGAAGAGGTGGGCAACTATAAATAGGTGGAGCCATTTATTTGTAAATTATCCAAGCTTCAAGCAATACAAAGCATTCTCCAAGTTCACTCAAAGCTCTCTTTGTTCTCTTGTACTCTCTTGTTCTTAGCCTTGTTTTTTCGGTGTTCTTAAGGCTTACTTAGCATCTTTAGTAGCTAAAGGCGTCTAAGGCCGCACGGGTTAAAGTGTTTAAGATTTAAGCCCGTGACACATGACACCCTTACCTTGTATGTAGGTACAAGACCATAACTCAGCCAAACTAATCTTATTTTTGAAAATTATTCAGAGTCTAAAACTTCTTTCACACTACTTCCCATTATGATGTTTTCTCTACTAAGCTAGTTGCTGTAGTAGAATGCACTGACATGTCAGATTTTATAAAGATAACACAAATACTATAAAATAAAATAAAAATTCCCAAATCTTTTCCCTCCTAGGGTCTTTAAACTCTTTCTAAGTTTCTATACTACCCACATACAACCATCATGACCAAAGTCATCCAATCCGTGCAATGGCCAAAACTCTTATTAAAAGCCTTGCTGGCACAAAAATTGACCCAGCACCCTTCAGAAGAAACCACCATTACTCAGCTTCTTTCTCCCTCCAAGCAAAAGCAAAAGACCTAAAATTGTTCACCACCACACCGTCACCCTCTTAGCCCCCATAATCAACTATCATCTCTCTCTCTCTCTCTATCTCTCTCCAAATTTTACCATTTGCTCATGGATGAAATATTCAATGTAATGGTGCATCATTTTTCTAATGTTGTATCACAACACAATCATATTATACCAAATGCATATGTTAAAATCCTAATCACAGTGCCACATCATTAGTTAACGAGTTAGTTAGAGAAAATTACTCTTTAATTTTTAGGTGCTTTGATTTCAACACTTGTATTTGGCATGAAATGATTGACTTGTAATACCACGTCAGTAAAATAACATGACATCACTGTTGCATTGAATATTTTCTCATGTTTATCAATTTAGCTACCACCAAAAATTGCCAAACCACCAAATTTAATCAAAGTGTTCGCTATCAAACTAGACAACCCTTTCCAACCCACAATCTCTACGGTTGGTCTTACAAGTCATCCCCAAAGTGATTTCCTTAGTTTTCCTTCATATTTTTTTACTATAAATTTTCACCGTCAAAAGGTCCTAACAGCCACAAGACAAATCTCTTTCTTAGCCAATTGTTTAAACAAGAGAGCAAAAATTAAAAAAAAAAAAAAAGCTTGATCTTTAACTTTTGTTCTAAAAATTGAAGGCTCAAACTTCTTTCTTACATACTACCATCTCTATTTATACAAGCCATTATTCATTCGTGCTTAATTTTGTTCTGCGAATTTACTTTTTTGTCAGTTCTTTTTTCATTTGTATTTGTTTATTCAAAATTGTTCTCAAATTCCATATTCAAGCCTCAAGACAAGTTGAGAGAGAGAGACAGTGTGGGCGCTAGCTTACTGCAATGTTTCTCTCCGAGAAAGCTAAGGTGGCAATACTTCCTATTATGATAACCTATGTAGCACAAATAGCATTAGATTAGGATTAATTTGATGAAAGTGTTAGATTAGGAATTAGTTTAAAAAGGAGCGTTATTATGGCCAAAAAAATCCCTTATGCCAACCATTGCATAAAGTTTACATGTTTTATATGGACGATGGTCCTGCATGAGCTCAATAGAGTAATTGGCCGAAGAACTAGATACCCTATTAAAAAAGAAAAGTTATATAAATAAGCTACATCCAAACATCCTCTTAATCCTTCAATCTTCCGTCGCAAAAAAGCATGTATGTCAACTATTCAATCTTGCAAGAGAAATTTTTGCCGATTCCCAAATCTCAAAAGAGATCTTTGCAATTCACTCATAATAAATAAAGTAATGTTAAATACAAATTTATTTCGCAATCTCTTTTCTCACTCCTAGACATAAAGTTGTAAGATCCATATTAATGAATTCATGTAAGACATATTCACTTGTGTTTAGAAGTAAGAAAAAATTAAGAAATAAGATTACATATATAGTTAGAGATGACAATGGGACGGGTTTAATACAGTTTAGGTTAAATCCTATCCCACCTCTAATAAAAAAATTCTACGCCACACCAGTCTCAAACTCGTGATGGGTTAAACCCCCTCACCCGCTCTCGTCCCACTTAACTTAGTCGATGTTCGTTTGAAACGGGTTTAACTAGTATTAAATATCAAAACAAAAGTAAATATCTAAAAATAAAAATTATACAAATTATACAAACACTAATACAAAATGAAACCTTCCTATTAGGAGCGGGTTCGGGGTGAGTGAACTAAACCCTACCCGTCCCAAACTCGCATCAAGTTATGTTTTTTTTCTCATAGCCTACCTAATCCATTTATTCATATTTCAAATTCTTTCTATTAGGGACGGGTTGAAGCGGAGTTCGAGTTTTTCTGTACAATTGCCATCACTACCCTCTTCCAATATGAGAATTCATGCCCAAATGCAAATTATAGTTACTTATTGGGGTCAAATGATAGGCTTACACAATTCCACACCAGCTTCTACTCGATATATTATTTGCCAAATATTTATCTTCCCTTGACATCTACCGGGTACTTAATGGTTTATTGGCATTTATAGGATAGTGCTAGTATGGTAGTGATAATAACATATTGAAAATTCGGAAAGTACAATACCTAATTTGTTGGAAGGGAAGTCAATTTAATTGTATGCAATTGGTGTCGGGTTTGTGTCAGAGTCGTATAGTTATTGGGCATGTACATGTATAGGTTTTTGTACTTGTATAATGACTAGGATTTTTGGAGTCCGTATAATATGAGATTTATGGAAATTCTAGGGCCTCGTTTATTAACATTTATTGTTTTGATTTTTTGTTTTTTTGTCTTTTTTCAAAAAAAAAATAAAAAACTATATTTGTTTAAATTTTGTTTTTTTAGTTTTTTACAAAATTTAGAAAAAAAATTAAAAATACTAAATGAGTGTATTTTCTCTTACTAAAATATTGGTCTAATACTATTAGTACAACGATAACCTATAAATGCCCATCACTAGACTATAAAAAATACACAGTAAAAACATACAATAAAAATACACAACAAAAAATAAAAACTGACAGCGTCATCAAACGAGCCCCTAGAGTTAGCAATGTTAAGAGGTTTGTAAATATGTGAGGGGGGAGACAAAAAAACAGCTGGGAGAAGGAAAGTGAGTATGATGTTAGAGGTCAAGATACTGAGATGAGTGGGGAAGTAGGGATTACTTCATGGCTTAGTTACATTTGTTCAGTGAAACAAAAATTGTTTTGGGGTTTGGTTACTAAATTGGGTGTTTTGGGATTGTTTCATAACTATAATACCTCGATTTATAATGAATTAAGCTTTCTTACCCATAGATGTAGGCATATTTGTGTGAACATGTAAATGCTAAGTGCCAAATTAGCTCGTGTGATTATTTGATAGATGTAATATCTCGGTTTATAGTGTAAGCGTGATTATTCTAATTTATACTTTGCAAATGGTTAGAAATTTTGGGTCCGTTAGTTGATTGTAAGTTTGTTGTAATGGGTTAGCACATCACTTCCCTTATGTCACTTAGTCGTATTATTAAACCCTTTATCCATTACATCTTTATGAGATGATAAATTGCAAAGATTATTGTGAAATTAATATAACCGCTCACTTTTGCATTATATTAACCTAAATTGTTGTAGGTTTCTCTGAAGAACTTTAGTTATAGATTTACGGGAACCGAGAATTGAAACTCGGAAATATGAGCAATGCATGAAGCTCCTAATCACTAAGGCAATCCATGAACTCCATAAGTTATTACATGTGTGAAAAAACCTGTTTTAGTTGTGGTCTCAGTTTTTATTTTCTTAAAATCATCGAGATCGCATTTGATAAACTTATTTTGAATACTATTTTTGCCAAGGTACTGTTTGGTAATGTAGTTCTGAAACATATTTTCAAGAAATTTTTCAAAGAACACCTGTTTTAGCAGCCCCCAAAAAAAATATTCATAGTTTCTAGAATCTATTTTGATATGAAAATAAAAATAGTGATTTTTTAAAGTTTTTAGTATTTTTGTTTTTGTTTTTCCAAAAACAAAAATAAAAATGATAATGAACGCAATGAAAAAGATACTTGCAAATGCCTTATTTTATTCATTTTTGTTTTTTGGGCTCGTCTTGTACTAAAGAAGAAAAGAACAAGCTAACATGCTTATAGCTTTGTCTTTCCAATTCCATGCTATAAAAGGAAAGATAAATAAGTGTAGGAATGACATAAAGCCAAGTAGGTCGCACTGGCCAAATGAAATGTCATAGTGACTTCACCTTGCCAGCAAGTACTAATCCATTTTTTTGTTTTTTTTGTTGCAAGTACGCTTTAAGCGTTAATTTTATTTTGTTTTGTTCTTTAATTTTCTTCTTGCTGGATTGTTATATTTTTTTTATTTTCTTTCTTTTACTAATACTTTACCCAATTTTGGTTGAAATAATTTTCTTCCTGCTGGAACATTTAATCGTACATTATTTAGAACTTTTATTTCGATTGAGGATTTGCACCCCAAATATGCTAAATGGGGACCCTTGTGTTGTTTTAAGATTTTGAATTTGTGAAGACAAAAAGGAAAGGGAAAAGAAAAAAAAAGAAAGTGAACAAAGTTAAATTTCTACTTTTTTGTGGGTTAAGAAAATGGAAAAATATTTGTCAAAACTTAATTTTTTGTTTAATTACCTGTAAACTGGAATATATATAATAATTTTATTTTTTCCTTTTATTTTTTTTTTCTTGATAGATTTAAGATCGAGATGCAATTAAGGTTAGTATTTATATATGATAGACGTGCAACGGGATGAGCCATATTAATCATGCATTGATGTGCTAATCATTTCACACCATAATAAGACGATGCTATATGGAAACCTCCCTACAATATCAATTACTTACATGGATTCAGGAAAAAAAAAGCGAAAAATAAAGAAAATTACTTGAATGGAGTTTGAATGCATGAGAATTAAGATGAGGTTGGAGAAGAGTCAAATTTTGAAAGAAATGAGATTAAATCAGCAATTCTTCTTTCAATTCATTTGGTCCTTGATAAAGAAACAAATCAAATCTAAATGCATAAGAAATAATTGGAAGTATATTTTGTATCTTTTGCATATCACATAATTCGAAGCATATCGTATCTCTTTTAATGTTTTGTTATCTCCTTAATTCTTTTTATTCAGGGAAATTACAATTTTTTTCATGTACTTGTTTGTTTCTTCAAAAGAAAAGAAAAAAAAAAAAAGAGAAGAAGAAGAAGATAATACGAGTCACGAGATACCATTAATTTTCTGAAATTAATTGGGGTTGGCTCTCCTCCATTAAAAACCCACAAAATAACATTAATTTTTTATACTTGGATGTTAATAAGAAAGATCAACACAAACTATATGATAGACCATAGAAAACAATAAATTTGATTAGGTCAATTCTAACCATTCAATCTAGAGCCATTCAAAATCTATTAAAAAGCTGAATATGCTAATCAGATGACTAGAAATTGCCCAATCGCTTTATTTTTTTTTCTAAATTTGGGAGTTTTGAGAAATCTTATATGTGTTTGTTACATCATGATCCTTTATTGGTATGAACTGAGAAATTAATGAAATTGCATATTAAACGAAGGGGAGCCAACCCTTATGAGATTAATTCTCATTAGCTAATAATCATGACATGATAGAGTCAAGCTCCTTACATGTGAGTAACACATAGCATGTAACTGCATTATGTATGTATGTATGTATATATATATATATATATCATAGAATAATATCAAAAGTCATTCGCTGTCTTAGTGGCCACAAGTTCATCATCAAGACAAAGCAGTTGAAAAAGAAGAAGAAAGAAAGAAAAAAGGTTGAGGCAGTTGCGTCGCATTTATATATTGTTTAGGAACAATGCAAAATAACTTATTTCACCAAGCAATGACCACCTCAAGCACAGCCTATCTTAATATATATGCATGGAAAACAATTGGAAAGGTTTGCTGATGATTGAGAACAACTTTAGTTATATATAGTTATATACCTTACTTCTAATCAAATCAAAGCTTTTTTCAGAAAGAACCGAAGAAAGAAGAATGAAAAATACACGTATATATACATATACGATGAAAACTACTGTTTAATGAGAAGAGAATATAGTTTACTTACATACATAAATAATGAACAGTGTTTTTTAATGCTTTGTTCAGGTTTCCAGGAAGGTGAGGGCTTTGTTGAAAGTAAGCAAAGTAGCAAACCTGTATGATATAAAAGGAAACCCATTCCTCAGATGTAAAATTTGCACATTGAAGTATTTTTCTGGTCCATTTGAGAGCTGTTGATGTGGGGCCAGAGTGCTTTATGGGAAGGTGTTAATCCGCGACGGTTCTTATAGCGCTGGCATGCAACTCTATTATTTTCGAAACACTTAATTATTCGTGATTTGGTAAGTATATACTGCCCAGATCTTTTGTTTAACAGAATAAAACCTAGTTTCTTCGCATTTATTTGCTCGATTTTGAAATACTCGGTTCGTACACTAATGTCATGTGCATGCACCATTTGCGAAGAAAAATTAAAAACAAAACAAGGTATCCCATGCGCGTACTTGTTTGCTTACTATGGTTGTTAATTTATTCCATTGACTTGCAATATCTATCATGCGCATACATGTTGAATGTCATTAAATTTCCATATTCAAAAATCTTTTCAAAATGGAAATTTTAAATCGATGCCGCCCAATGATTCCAAAGTCAGAACGCAAAAATCTTCCCCGGCTTTCATTTATATGTATATATATATATATTAGTAATCTCGTGTTAGTACAAAGATAATGGGTATAATTGAGTCAATTTGCATTTATGTGTTTATGATATTCAGAAGGAGGAATCATGATGCATTGTTGAGGAGAAAAGCAGTTATATATATCTCATGATATTTCAGTTCTTTGTGCTGTAGAGGTCCTTGTCATAGTTCTCTCCCCACAAATTCAAAAAAGCCTATTCAAGTGCTCAGGTTACTTGAGGTATGTGTGTCAACATCTATATCCTTTGTTTTAATTCCTTCTTAGTGAAAAAACTTTCAAAACTTATGCTACATAAGGAAAAACTTGGTGCAGTGTTAATCATATATTAAAAAAATTATTTAACCCCAATAAATTTTTTTTAATCTTGTAAAAAAATTTTTTTTTTAACTTGTATGACTTTTATTTTATAATAAATTAATAATAAAAGGACAATTATTTTAAAGTTGGACTAGAGCAACTCAAATAGTTGGGCCGCCCTGAGCATAAAATATGTACATACATATATATATATATATATATATATTAGATGAGCCTTCATGTTTTTACCGATGCCCTGCTTGCTAGAGTATGCTTTTCATGCATTTTGATGCTGACTATTTTACACCTCGAAAATACAAAAATACTACCTATTTTTTAGGAAATAAGTTTTCTATTATTTTTTTTAGGCATGCAAATTTGAGTAAATATTTCGTCATTGTCACAATCATGCATGCAAGCCTACTTCATCAAAACTTTGTATCTTCGATCTACCCAGCTTTCATGTTTTTTTTATTGTATTGTTCGTCTTGTAATATTTTCAAATGTAGCTAAGGGAGTGAAAATTTACCAAGAGAACTATATAGCCTGGTGTTATATATATATATATATATATATATCTATAGTGTGTGCTTTTGTGCTACGAGGAAGTAAATATGCTTGCATATGATCGCTGAGAGATTCTAGACCTTAAGGCACTTCTAGGCTTGGTTCTCAAACGATGGCATCTCTCTCTCTCTGACTTAATGTTGGATCACCCATGGATTTCATTGAGTGGCTTGAGGGAGAATTCTCTTCGCCTCACTTGCAAATATTTTTTCCTTTTTCTTATCGTCACGTGCATAACTTACTATAGTGCCAAGTATTAGGAAAGAACTTTATCAGTGACTTTATTTTTCCCCCTGGTTTCAGTAAAAATTTTCAAAACTCTTAGTCCAAATTTGACATAAATTTGTCCCGAAAAAGGACCAGTAGAGTTCAATCGAGAGGTTGGAACCCAAAAATAAAAAATGAAAAAAATTCAGGCTGTCTGCTCATGAGACCGATGGAAGAGATGATGGAACAATGTGTGAGATTTAAGGGTCTAATTCCTTTAATGGTTTAGCCAACATGTAAACTTTTCATTGCTGCTGAGTTATCTTTCGGTACAATGTTTTCACATTTATGCACATATACGTACATACACATATATATATATATATATATGTATGTATATTATATACATCTGATTGTATGTGCAACCACATGCAGCATGGGATAGCCAGCTCTTAGAGACACTACTGTTAGACGAATCTAAAACACCTGTCCATATATGTCTTACCAAAAACAAACCTAACCACATGGTGAATGATCAAGGTCACAGAGTAAGATATTTTTCCTTTTTTTCTTTATGATGAGTCATTTCCTAAACTTTAAACAATGCGTTTGAGTCACGAAGAATAGGAAAGAGTCTAATAAGTCATATCTGATCTTGATAATTTGCTTCCTTCGTCAAAAGTGTATTGGCATTTTTCCAATCAAAGTTAAAGCAACACCGCCCCATTTCTCACCACCTCTCTCTCTTGATCACCATACACATCAAGCCCCTCTTGTCTTGATAGTTGAATTTATCTTTTCATTTCACACTGAATTAATAAAAAAGATCACCGATCTGATTTATCCCATTTTTATTTGGAAAAGTGGAGTCACTTTTTTGGGTTATGCGAGAAGGGATGTCTAAATTAATGTATGTTAGGATGGTCACAAGTCTAATGGTCGCTCAAGCCTACCAATCATTTATATGACTGAGGAGTTTTTTTTAGGCCTAATTAAATTAATGGGCAGATTTAAAAATTTTGTTGGAAGTTCGACCCAACCCAAAATATTTGTAAAATAATATATTTTAATACATTTATATGTTTAAAGTTTATATTATTTAACATTATTTTTGAAGAAAAAATTGTTATTAAAATTTTGTTTTTGATTAAATGGGTGGACTTGAAATTTAGTTTTAGTCCTGATGAAATATTTTTTTGGTGTAGACCCAGTCCAAACATTGTTCAATATATTATATGTGCACTTCGACTAATCTACCATCTTATTTGGCAAATCATCTACTTTAGAACTAGGAGATTTATTACGAGAAATAAATCTATTGCAACGGCTTTCACCAGGTTGTCAAATTTTAAACTCATAACGTATAGATTATAGTTCATTCCTATCTCTTCTAAGTTATACCTCTTGATAAATCATTATATAGTTGGGCAATCATATTGAATATACTAAAGAAAATTAATAGAATGTCATGTTAGTGAGTTAGTTGTTAATGAACACCCGGACACGGATCCCAGCACTGTCAGCTGGCAGTGCTTTACCGCCAGGTGGATGACATCTTCTATATAATGGGTCAAATTTATTGATTGGGGCATTAAAATAAGAGCTTACAAATTATCACAAACTCTTTCAATACTTCAATAATAATATTATCGGTCCTATTATATTTAGAGGTGTGTCCCAAGTTTGTCTGTTGTTGTGTTGGGTCTCTTCTCCTTGTCAAATTTACCATTTGTCAATCTAAGGGTCATCGTTTTAAAAGACAAAACTCAAATGAGCAAAAAGTTAGAGATGTTTTACCTTATCAAAAAAATAAATAAATTTGATATATTGCAAGTGTCATACTTCTTGGAATGGAATAAGGGGGCTAAGAAATTTCAGGACATAAAATTTTGGGAATTTCAAATTCAGCAATGATATTTGTAATTTGGTTTTCAGTTATAAATTTTTTAATTAGTTATCCTTCTCCTTTCTCGAGACTATTTTATGTTATATATACTCTATGTATTCAAATTGTTTATTTTGATATTCTTTTATACAATTAAAGGTGGAATAAAAGTCAGACAAGTGTTATTAGTTAGCTCAATCTATAATCTTATTTGGCAAAACAAATACGACTCTAATATATCTGGATGTCACAATTTGAAAAAGTTATTCTAAAGTATCTTTATCTTGTTTTAACAATATTTGTAAATCATTTTGTTAAAAGGGATTGACGTGTAGTCTGACAAAGAGATGAAGGTCACGTGCCCTTCCAATTAGCAAAATAATTCTTTTTAAGTCTTCTGATTATTTTCCTCGTAGACTATACGTAGATCAAAAATTTAATGATAGGAAAGTTAAAAAAAAAAAAAATCGAATTCGAAATACACAAACAGAATGCATACTTCAATCTTTCATAAAGTTCAAGAAAAAGTTGAAACCCAAATGACCGTGCGACCTCCCAAAGCTTTCTGCATGGGGCCCATCTGCCCTAAAGTAGAAGGTTGTGTCATATTTGCGTGTCTCTCTGTCCCAAAACTAGAAGGTGCTTTTCCCAATAAAAAATTCCCAAACAAGGAATTGGAGGAAACCCCAACTCCACACCTCCCAAAGTGTCCTTCTTCACTTCGCACCCACAGACCCATCAAGAGGAAAAGGAATAACCCTTCTTTAATAAATTTTTCCCCCAAACCGAAGAAATAATTTCCAAAAATAGCTTATATTATTATTGTTTTGTTTTTTTTTTTTCCCTAAAAGCCCAAATATACCTTTTAAAAATATTTAAAATCGAAAGCTATTCTCACCCACTTAAGTGTGACTTATTAATATTAAACAGTAACTGTTCCATTGAGACGCAACTTCGGCGAAACTTCGTGCAGTTTGGTCGGTTGAACCAGTGACGAAGAAGACGACAGGTGCCCCAAAACTGCTCCCTTCTCTCTCTCTCTCTCTCTCTCTCTCTCTCCATATCGGCATTTAATATACAGAATATATTGTGTATATATACGTGTTTTCGTGTCTATGGTAGATTTTTTGGCCCTTGGTGTTCTCGAGCCTACACATTGCGTCTAGAGATGCTTATGCAGAGTGAATTTGGGAGTCGGATTTGTGATTTTGGAGTTTTGAGGATTTTGTTAAACATATATATGAACAAAGATTGATCGGTGACTGTGTATTCGGTGTCATCTCTCCTGCGACAGTTACGGAAGATATATGGAGATGAATGATAGATTCAAGTCTTCGCCGTATCGGCGCCACCGTAACGATGTGGAGACTGGGAGTAGCCTGTCCGGCGAGTTTGAAGACGAGGTATCTTCAAGTCCATTCGATATCTACCGAACGAAGGATGCTCCAGTCGACCGGCTAAGAAGATGGCGGGTATTGCTCCTTTTTTATTTATTTTTACGTTCTCTGCATTTGCCCTGTTATTCATAAAATCATGTTTTCGTATGTATACATCTGTGTTTCTAATTTGCTTTGCTTTTGTCGTTTCTATTCTGCAATCGATTTGATGCGGGATTGCTTCGTTGTAGGTTTATTAACTGGAAAAGAATGATTCATTGTGGGGACTATTATTTTGGTTTTTATTTAGTAGTTTTTTTTGTTATTGGTGAGAGTCTGTGGTTTATAAGTAGTAGATTTGGTCAGGAGTAATCACCAACCACACTTGCAAATATCTCCGATGGGAGTGTAGGTTTAAGTTTGAGAAGAGTTTGTACCAGATTGTATGCGCTGCATAATCCCCTCCTGCTGTAGGGATTTGGAAAATTTTTAAGAAAAAGATTTCAGAAGTGTTACGTGGTGCACTTTTAGAAGCTAAATAGCTCACAATATTACTTGGTCAGTGAAGCAGATTTCTCAAAAATTTCAAAAAATTGTTGCATAGAGCACTTTAGAGGCTAAATAGCTCATTGTATTACTTGGCCAAAGAAACAGAATTGTACTTTAACAAAATACAATCTGCAACAAATAATGCAGTTATGAGTAGAAAATTGTGAATGATTCTGCTGTACAATATTGTCTCTGGTTCTGCTGCACAAATTTACAGCTAACATCTCATTCAGTACAAACTGCTGAATAAATGTTAATATCGGTGTCTCATTTTCTCTAATTCTTGTCCAAAGCATTAAAATACTTGCAAGAATCACAAAATTTTTACTGTGCCTGCCACGGTCAGTATTGTTGATTTATAGATCTTGTCTGAAGTGCAAATATTGTTGGTACCTGATTGTGGGATGGCTATTATCTTGATATATTTGGTGGTGTATAACAGTGTCTATAAATGTGCATTTTGTTGGATATGAATAGCTACAACTGAGCTGTTTTTCCCAATAGGCTGATGTTAGTTGGATAAATGTATCACAGGTGTGGACACTCTTATTCATATTTATAGGATGGATAAGGTGTGGAATGACCTGCATTCCATGTGCACCCTACCTATATGAATGCTTATAACATCAGCAGCAGATCATGTTGCAAAGAGCCTTAGGTTTGTTGAGAATTTTATATTAGATGTTTTAGTTAGAGTTTATGACTCTGTTGTGTAGGATATTGGGTTATGAGGATATTGAACTCCCTTTGTTCCTAGGGTGCTACATGGACTCTTCTAAAATACATGTTGGACATTCACCTAACAGTTATGCTTAGTAATTCGAATTTACCATATTAATATGCGTAAAACTCACATATTACGCATGGGATATTCTATAGCACATTGTAAACATTATTTTGTTGTAGAAAATAAAAGTAGTATATTAAGAACTATGAATATTTTTCCATATCCCCATGTCTTTGTATATGAGAATTAGACGAATTCGACGAATTCGACACTTTAGACACCTACACCTAACACTTGTACTCGAGTCCATGTATCATAGTTTTGTTCTTTTGCCTGCTTAGCGGAGCCCTTGCCCATGGCCAATGTAGATACTGCTAAAGCCTTGCAAATGATATGAAATATCATTCGCTTGCTTTAATTGGAACTACTATTACGTTAGGGTAAAAAGAATGTTCTATCCCAAGTCCCCACGTCGGATGATAGTAAAGCATCATTGATATCCTCTGTTACATGGTCAAACCACCTTGCTAAATGAGTTGGTCATGGGACATCTAGACCTCTTCATACTAGGCATCCCGATCCCTGTTATTATGAATTATCTTTATTATAAGATGCGTGGACACTTCTAAGGTGCCTATCCATGTTGTACATTGACACTTGTCCAACACTTTTTTTACGTGTTAAAACATTTCTTATTATTTGTTAATTTTTTAGTACCAGACACGTTTTGGACACTAGTAGGATGTGCTCATCGTGTAGACACATAAAAATATGGAAAGTTTTAAAAAAATAACTTGGGATCCAATTATAAAATAAAAACAGTGTGGATTTATACCTCTTAATCCCTTGTCCTTTAAACCCCATAATTTTAGGAATTTAAAAATCAAATCTTCCAATTTGTTTATGAATAAAGCTTCTAAAATAGATTTTAAGAGTTTTGGTTCACACTTCATTTACAATATGGAAAATGTGGAAAATATTTTCATACTATTTCAAAAAATAAAATATAAATGTATTTGTAATATAAAAAATGAAGAAATAATTATTATGTTCATCTATATATATGTGTAAAAGTATATATTTATTTGTTGATGTGTCCTATTTATTTATTTTTTTAAAGTTACTGTGTTAGTATGCCCATATTGTGTCCTGTCTGCGTCCCATGTCCTTATCAGTACATGGTCTTTAATTTTTCTGGCACTGCAAAATTGCTATTCGTAGTTCTGCCTTGTGTTAGTTGATGGCAACTTGTTTTCTTTTGGGACATCCACACCATCCACTTGGATGTCATACTCCTTAAAAGTGCACCTTTTCCATTTTACATCAGTGCCGTCATTTTGATTATCTTGATGTGCCCACCTTCTTCAAATTTCTTAAATTGAGAGGATCCGAGACTAGGCATGTTTTAAATTTTTATTGGCTTTGGTCACTGCTTATGGTCTACAAGGCCTTTTAGATTGTTGTAGTTCTACCAATTTTGCAGCATTCGGTAGCTTAATGGGAAGGCATTATAATTTCTCTCACATGCTGAGGAAGTCCTTAGGAACACATTGCTAGCTATGTGAGGTTTTTGGTCGCAATTGCATATATTCCGGTTGTGTATTAGAGGGAATATTCTAGAGTAATAGGACGTTTCAGTTAAGCACAGCTTGCAGCAATGATCCACTGAACATTGCATCTAGTCTTTATATATTTCGGGTTTATATTTTTAATCTTTACTGCAGGTCAATATCTTTGTTCTTGATTGCTTTGTACCATTCCATTGAGCAAAAGACTCCATTTTTTGGGACTCGTTTTTTTCCTTGGCCACCCCCCAACAAAACCCCCCCAATGTGAGATCATAGGAGTATATTACTAGCCCTGCTCCTTCCTTTTTGAGGTCAAGGGATCTACTCTTGCTATCGTAAAGAATGTTCAAGTCTTGACTTTAGGCAAGTGTGTAAAAACACCACCTGGTTTTGCTTAGTTGAGAAGGAGTGTAAAGTAGGAGTGTACGGTGTTGGCCTTACCTGAGTTACGAGAGTCGAGACCTGGCCAAGGGCAAGGGCAAGGGCCTAAAGTATCGAAAAGGCAAGGACTCCAAGAAGAAGTCAAGCCTGAGGTCAAGAACAGCGAGCTCAAGATCAGGAGCCAAAGCAGACCGAGAAGAAAGAAGGAAGGCTTCATCTGCTCCAAGCCCCTAAAAAAGTAAAGGGCGACAGCCCGAGAAAAAATGGCTGTGTTGCATGAATCATTCTTGGGAGAAAATTGCTGCCACTAGTATTGGTCATTCTGAGGGCAGCTGAATGCTTTGGCACTTTGTGCCTTACATGTGACTAGTGGAGGGTGGGTGTTTGCCAGCTTCCAGGGAAGTTTACTCGCTAGGGGTAGATCTGAAGGGCCCTGCCTTGGACAGGTTCTCAAACCTCAAAAAAAATAAAAAATAAAAAAATAAAAGACTAGCAAGAGGACATAGTGAAAATGACTGAATGAATAGGAAGGTACACAAGAAGGTAAGGAATAGGAACTTGTTCAAGTCTACCATCCAGAAATTCTGGAGGTATACTTCCACAAAAATGTACTTGTTTAGAGTTATTCAGTGGACTACTCTTGTTTTTCAGTAGTAAAAATTGCCATCCAGGTGGTCTAGTGCTATGGAACTTGTTAATTTAGAATTTTTGGTTGTTCATTAAATTTGAGACACAGGTAACTGATATACATTGGTTTTTTAATATGTAAAGTATTGTACTTCTTTGCTTTTAATCATGAGATTAGCTTTGACTTATATTCTTATGCTTTCATTGATAATGCACTTAAATTTTAGCCCTGGTTATCTTAGTGTGTTTTGCTAGTGAGGTGAAATTTAATTGTCTGTTCTGCACATTTCAATGGAAACTTAACATTTTCCATCGCACTTTGTTTGGTTTGTCTTTATTTGAAGCCACTGTAATGTTTGGACTAATTGGATCCTGTCTTTCTTAGCAAGCAGCACTTGTGTTAAATGCTTCTCGACGATTTCGATACACGTTGGACTTGAAGAAGGAAGAAGAGAAGCAGCAAACGATAAGAAAGATTAGAGCACATGCTCAAGTCATACGAGTAATGTTGTCTCCTGAACTGAAATTTGTTTTCCAAGTCAATTTGAGTTACTCTCTGATCTCTGTTTCTTTATCTAATAGGCAGCCTTCCTTTTCAAAGAAGCTGGGCAAAAAGTAAAAGGTAATTTTGTTTCTGTATTTCCTGATGTTAAGTTTAGACTTTAACAATAGTAAAAGGAAAAATTTTCTATATGTGGAATTTATCTGATAAGGATGAAAGTAAATGCTTGTTTTGTTCTGACAAAGTGAAATTGTAATCATTTAATTAATTTAACTTTCTGTCGCCTTGTCCTTTGATCCCATTTCATTACTAGAGTTCTATTCTAATTTGCATGCTTTTTGTTTTTTTTTTTCTTTTGTTTTCGTATGGGTTTCTTATAAAATGATAGGGGAATTTTATGCATATGCTTAAATTTTGATCTTTCTGCTTTATGTTCTCTATTAATTTCACTTTTTGGCTTTAATTAACATTTTGAATTTTTGAGTAAATGGGTTCTCACTTACCCATGACTCTTGAGGCTGTTCAGTTATGTAAACTTGTTTGTTTGCATTGAGTCCATAACATCCTTAACCATATAATACCTAAAGTTATGTTATGTCCATTGTTTTGTTGTCGATTAGGACACTGTTAATATTTGAAACTGTAAGTGATCCACGACTCTGAAGGTTATGCAACTCTGTATGCACGCAAATTCATATTATTTTCTTAATGTATGATCCATAAAGGGTCTATATGTACTCTATTTATTAGCTTTTTTTTTTTTTGGGACTGCTTTCTGACATTTACAATTGCATTATTGATTTACACATCCTTTAGTTAGTCATGTGAACATGGTAATAGTGGATACCTTTAAGTTGCAAACACTTTCTTTTGTTGCTAAGTATTGTTTGAAAACATTGGTTTCAAACCTAGGCTGTTTCTTTGTCTGTTGTAGAGACCGCTGCAGTTGATGGTCAGACTGGTCCATTTGGATATCAATAATGCAATACATTACAAAATTTGGGGTTCAGTTAGATGGTAGGAAATTGAATATCATTATAATGCAAATTTATGGCTTGTGTGAATGCCCTAAAGGAAAGATCTAGGAAGCACGGACACTCCGTTTAGGGTGCCGTATCCGTGTCGGACACATGTCGGACACACATACTCCTCGGACACACCGGGACACGTGTAAGACACGCCAATTGGCGTGTTCAATATTTTTATTAATATTTTTTCAAGTGGACACTTATCGGACACATCGGGGACACGCGTGTCCAACTATTGGACACATTTTGGGACACGCTGGAGTTAAAATGTTATTGTTAAAAGTATTAAATAGAGTCTAATTTATAAATCTCAAAACTTTAAAACACCAAAACATAAAATGCCCAAATCCAATTCTTCAAATCCTTAACTTGTTAGTAATTGTATTATAATTGTGAACTTATTTAGTTATTTTCATCTTATTTTTGGTGGTTTATGAATTTTATGTTCACATACATAACAAACAAAAAATGTATAAAAATATTTTTTTTGCCGTGTCCCTGCCGTATCCGTGTCCTCACTTTTTGAAAATGCTGTGTCCCGTGTCCGTATCTGTGTCCGTATCCGTACCCGTGTCCGTATCCGTGCTTCTTAGGGAAAGATACTCCTTTTGAACAAAATTTTGCATTGATGTGCAATTGTTGTTATGATAGTATTATGAGGATATTGTGGATATTTCAATAGAAAGCAACTGTAGTCTTTTTTTTGGTCTAGTGGCAGGGTCCTTGAGGCTAATCTTTAAAGGTATGCTTTTACTTGAATTTTTAGATTTAGCAAGATGCAATGCCGTGGAAATTTGTTTGTCATGCTTCATCCTCATTAATCATGGACATCTTCATTATTGTTTTGAAAATTACTCTCCTCAAGTTTGTTGTCACGGAGCTTCTGACCAGGCTTTCCTTATGGTTGTTAAAGCCACTGTGGCTACATGTCTACAAGATTTATTTATTTCCTTTAGTGTCAGGAACTTCAAAATTACCTACAACTTCGGCTGGTGATTATGGTGTTGACCAAGAGCAACTTGCTTCAATGACAAGGGAACATGATTTTTCTGCTCTGGAGCAACGTGGAGGGGCAAGTCAATTAGCTGCTCATGTTTTATTTTATTTTATTTTTTAAGTGTTAATGTTCAGCTGGTTTCATATGGTTCTTTTTGCATATCTGAATGTTTGTGCTTCTACATCAGGTTAAAGGTTTGGCTTATATCTTAAAGACAAATGTAGAGAAGGGAATACATGGAGATGATGATGATTTATTAAAACGAAGGAATGCATTTGGATCCAACACATATCCTCGGAAGAAAGGACGGGGTTTTTGGGTATATATTGCAAAGATTTCAATTTACGCGCATTATTTTATTCATATTGATTTTTGTAGCAAAGATATGTATTATTTTTGTTGTAAATAGAAAAGGTGTGCCATATGTCTTGCAGAACTTTGTTTGGGATGCTTGCCGAGATACAACCTTGATCATCTTGATCATCGCTGCAGCTGCTTCTTTGGCGCTAGGTATAAAGTCAGAGGTGAGCATAAAGTGGAGCTTAGTCATTAAATAAACATTTAAAGACTGCAAATTATAGTGGAATGTTGTATCCACTCTAGAGTTCTGTGCTTCATTATACTGTCTGAATTATTGATAAATGGAGTTGGATCCCCAATAGGTCCTTGTCGTAAGCATAGGCTTACTTTATGAGCTGGCCAAAAGTTCAACAAAACTACCTAATTGGGAAGTCAAGGAAATCTTAAGACATTTAGCTAATTATTGTGTAGATATGATATAGTTGTGTGTAAAACTTACCATTGATCTAATATGTACTGAGGGACTGGATACAGATACATTCATATTTGTTCACAGAACGAAGCATCTTGGCATTTTCTTTTTTATTTATGGAGGATCTATTATTAGTTCCACTATGAATCTGTAGTGTAGCAATTAGATGGAAAAGTAAACAGATTGTTAAATATTTTTCTTTTATGTTGGACCAATCTATATATGTATTTTATTTTGTAAGATCTTTAGCAAGAAGCTCATATGGTTTTGTTAAAAAAAATTTGGAGCACATAGACTGAACTTTTCTCTTTTCTCCTCTAAGTCACTGTGTAAGTGTCGAGAAAAATGACGATGGTGCATGTTGAATGGAAAAGACAATGGTGTGCATTGAACGATATCTAGGATTAGTTGTTTGAACTGGGTTTTAAACCTCGAAGTTGACAAATAGGAGAGCAGTTGCTACAAATTTGTAGAGATTGCCTAATAAATGTGCTGCACACTTAAGATAGTTTTAGTGTATAGATAATCTTAAATGAATAAATTAACTTATTATGAGCAAAGATTTTACGGTGCCTCTTAACAGTCATGTTGTTTTCCATCGGAAAGTGTTAACTGAGGGCACTGAAGTGCTTCATTAATTGTGTTTTGGTTTAAGTGTCTCTGATATCTCCTTGTATTGTACAAATTTGTAAAGTGCTGCTATAGTATACTATTCCGGTGTTGTACTGATAACCTATTTCTTTCTCATGTGATTTTAGTTTTTCTTATCTTCTTTTATTTATTTTTGTTTGATAAGCAATTCATCTGTGAAGTAATTATGTTCAAAATTGAAATGCCTAGAGGGGATTGTTCAATATCATCTTTCAACCACACCACCCAGATTTTCTTGCGTAATAGGTTATATAGTCTTTTTCCAAAGTGACTCTATTCGTAATTGCCCAAAACCTCTTCTCTTTTTTTTTTTTTTTTTTTTGTTTGGCAACTGACATTAGGTTGGAGGGGTGGGGATGGGGGGTTTTTGTCTTGCCAACATGGATATTTCATTGAGTGCTAAACTAAAATATGAATGTTTTGGTTACTTACCAACTAGGGGAAAACTAGCTACTTATAATGAAGCATGAAGTAGTTTCTATTCCTATTGTTGAGTACTTACAAATTTCATGGAGTCACATATTTATCTTGGTATCATCAAGTGTCTTATTAGAAAATTTGAAAACTGTAAACAATCTTAGTCAGTACCCTGTTGTTTTACTTGTCTGGAGCATCCCCATGTTTGTTTGTTCTAGATATATGTTTTAACTTTATTTCCACATATGTAATTCAACACCCTTTGATTGAAGATGTTTTGGTCTCTTGACACCTTGGGATTATATTTTTTCTGTAGTAACTCATTTCAACAGTCAGGCTTAATTGAACTCCCTTGCTAGATCATGAAGTATGTAACCTTTTAAGAAATGCCTTGGTTGGTATGTGGCCTTTAAAGAAATAATTGGCACTAAAAGCAAGCTTAATATGATAATTTATTTGTTTAAGATTTAATCTTTTCTCCAAATGATATGAGCTTTTTAATAGTCTTCGTTTTGATTCCATATGTACTGTACATTTTGATTGAGGATTAAAACTTTTCATTGGGGCCCTGATGTGTTGGTGGCAGTTTATTGGACTTCAAAAATGTTGATAGATGAGTAAATGTAAGTGCATTTGATTTTAAGTAGCCTTTGAAAACTGGAAAAACTTTTTTCTCATGTTAAATGTTTACGGTCGGTAGCGTGGATGTGACACCCTCTAATACTAGTGTTTGGCCCGTGCGATGCACGGGATTTGTTTGAACATTTGTAGGATTGTCTGCTGTCAAGAGGACTAAATAAGATGTGATTCCTGGTTAAATTTGTGGACAAAGTTTAAAGAGCAATAGTTGCACATGTAGCACATAGAATTCAATATTTGTGAAAAGAGGAAAATAAACATATTGGTCTGTTATTCAGTACATAGGATTTAAGAAGAGACCTGTATTTAACTTTGAGAATTGGACTTAAGTGTTCTACTAATGCTGCCTCCTCTTCACAAAAGGAATGCTCTCAATGGAAGTGGATCTGTTACAGGGAATGAATTTTGTTCATATAGATAATTTGGAAGTCAAGTTGTGTGAGAAAATTAAAAAATATCATTAACAAAATGAAGAACATGAGATAGTATTATGTAGTTATGATATAGTGCTTACCTCAGGTAGATTGTTGAACACTTTTTTGTACACAATGTTCTTTATTTGGCATTTATCATCGTCGCTGTCAATGAGAATTTTAAGGCCTTGTGGAGATGTGACCCTAGACAATGCAATGTAGAGTTGGCCATGGCTAAATACTGGTGTTGGCAAGTAGAGGACAATATAGTTTAATGTTTGTCCTTGATGTTTGTTAATAGTCATAGCATAGCAAAGCTTTACTGGAACTGTCTTCTTTTAATGACAAACGGCAACTTGGAATCTGACGGGGATAGATCTAATCTTGGAATAACGACCTTAGTTCCAATCTTGGAGCCTGTGATTATTCTTCCTTCAATAACCCATGTTCCCAAATAAGAGATTATAAGCCTTGTACCATTTCACATTCCGAGTTGCTCAATGACATTCCTTAGAAGCATTATAGGTACTCCAACTTTTAACTCCAGTTTATGGTTTGGAATTCCTGAGAGTTTCAGTATATTTAGGAACCCCACTGGATAAAGACTATCTTGGTTAGGGGTGTTTGATGAAGCTTTGCAAATCGAGTCTGAACTGAGGAAAAACTGTTTGTCGCCTTGGACCATACTAAGCATGTACTCATTTATCAAGTCAACCGTGTCATTTCTTGGGGTCAGTATAGCTCTCTCTTTAAGTTGTTTGATAAAATCATGCAGCCCTTGCCATATCAGGATTTTCCATTTGCCAAAAAATAGGAATTCAACTTTTTCCATGAAAGGTAGGCAGTAGGCACTAACAATTGACTGTTTGTTAGATTATAGAAGAGATGTATTTGCATTATAATATGCAATAAATGCTGTCAGTTAAGTGTATTGTGCTACAAATCTTGTCGAATTATTAGACGGCCCTTATGTTTTTGTCAATTAAGTGTATTGTGCTATGAATCTTCTCCATAATTAAGTGGGCTGCATGTTAAAATTGCAGGTCTGTTCATTCCAAAGGTTGCAATTAATATATATTCAAGGATACTAAAAGTCAGGAGTCATTACAATTTTAGGTTTAAAAAATGCCAGGATAGTTGATTCCAAATTATTCAATTAATACATTTATTACAGAATTCTAAAAGTCAGGAGCTGAATATGAAAGACTTCTTAAATTCAGTAACTGAATATGAGCTCTTTATCATAAAGTTTCCATATCTCATTGACTTCCTTGTATGAGCTGCTCATTTGTCCATGGTCTAAAGCGATTTATTTTTTGTTTTATTTTATTTTTGGTAGTAGGGATAGAATATTGTAAAACCTGTGACAATATAGTTGTTTCCAAAAATTTTCAATTACAAACTCTTACTTTAATTCTCCACTCATGCCTATCTGAATTGATATCACTAAGAACCCTACAACTCATGGTAAATTTCCAGCTGTGTTGTTTAGTTTTTTACAGGAACATATCACCAACAACTTCAGAAATTCTCAATAAATAAAGATATATATATATATATATAGTGAACCACTTGTATGAAATACATGAACCAAGACACACATTTCATGTACTTGTCTATAAAATTTAATGAAATCTGTATATGTATACATATCTATGTTACATGAATAGATGAATCATCCAACCACATCTATATAATGCATGAACTATGTATGAACATGAATTTGCAATAAATGAACCACATCTATCAAATACATGAACTATAATAAATGCAATCAGTCAACCATACAATAAATGCAATCAGTCAACCATATACTTGTATTAAGAGCCACTTAAAATTAGCCATGTATAGTGAACCAAAGAGACATCTGAACCATTATTTATTATTTTCTATTTTTTAAACAACATTTTAGAGCCACTCAAAATGAGCCACTTGTCACAACCACGGCGATAGCAGCCTTCTTTTATATATTGTATATAGATGTATTTTGATGGAATCACACATTTTTTTACTACATGGTGAAAATTGAACCTTAGTTTTGGAATGTTTGACATGAATCATGATGATGCGATGATCTGAATTTAATTATACGCTTTCTGTAATTGAAGAAAAATGGAACATACTTCTCATTCTAGACATTGGATTTTTAAGTGCCAGAAGTTACATTATTGAGATTCAAGTAAAAAGAAGGAGGGAAAGCAACCTCTCCTAGTTGTTCAACATCTGCATATTTTCATCTATAGATGTGGCAACTCGTAGGACATCCCTACACTTGAAACTGTAAAGTCATAGGGAAATTACTGAGTGTAAGCTGGTAAATATTCACAGTGAGAGCTTCCAGATCATATATGTGTTTTTGATCTTTGATGTGTTATTGGTCATATTTTTAAGGGTAAACATGCTTTCATTTCTGCTTTTATTCTGTTGATATTGCAAGGTTACTTGTTCCGGATGTTATTGGTCATATTTTTAATGGTAGACACGCTTTCATTTCCCTTTTTATTCCATTGATATTGCAAGGTTGTTTTTTTTTTTTTTTTTTTTTTTTTGACAATCTTAGCGCACATTTGTTATGATTTTTAAAATGCATAATGGTTCATGTTTCTGATTTAACTTTTCTTTTACAGGGTATTAAAGAAGGATGGTATGATGGGGGAAGCATTGCATTGGCTGTACTTATTGTTATAGTTGTCACAGGTATAGAATGTAATATATATTGATGTTATATAGGGATAAAATTTGTTAAGTTATCCCTATTCTTCTTTGCTTGTGCCATAGTAATATCTTCTGTTTCTGGTGGGGTAATTGATAATGGATAAAATGATTAACTTCATACTTATGTTAAATATGGAGTTTCTGAAGCTTTAGTTGTGTTAGAACCTTTGTTTGTGTTGGCAAATTCCGTAGACAAAAGCAATTTGGGTGTAATCATAGTATCAAGTGTCTTGGTTGTCAAATTGAATCCAAATAGTGCAAAGAAGATGCAACAACGAGGTGCTGCAAAACAGTTGGCATGAGTGAAGCTAAGGTTGCTCGAGTGAGCCCAAGATAGTGTACCTAGAAGTTTTTCATATTTAAGGTTATCTAAGGAGGAAAAAAACAAATATAATGAATGAAAATCAGGGAAAAATAGAGTGTTGACATAACAATATACAAACAATGGATACGTAATGCTCCAAGAAATGCGTTGTCTCATGATTAACTAGACAAATATAGACTATATTTTATTAGATGTTTAATGGTTAAAAGGAAATTGTTATAGAAGTGCCTTAAATTCTAATAGGGTAAATCATACAAATCTACCTCTATCGTACTGCATTTTAGAGCATGTGGTGTATCAAGTTTCCGTTCTTGTTCCACATACCCGAATGATCTGTGCTCCAGGTAACATATTGCGAGCCTCAATTGTTCAGTTACTGGATTGTTAGGAGACCAGATAGAGGGCGAAGAGGAAGAAAGTCTTTAGAGTGGCATCTTTATGTGTTACCTGATGCTTATGGAGAGAGGAATTAACGAACTTTTGAGGACACTCATTTGCTTATGCTAAAGTTGAAGTTCTTATTGGATGGTTTCCATTTTTGGTGCAATGGAAATTTTTGAACCCTCCTTTTCTCTTGTAGAATTTATAGAGGAGCTCAAACTATGCGTGGAGTTAAGAAGCAAACATTTCTAAGAAGGTGCCATACTCGCGTTAGACAATCCTTGATATGTGTTGGTCACATATACAAACTGTGTACTATTTTTGGTTAATTTGTTAGAACTGGACAAATTCTTGACAGTTGAGAGACACAAGTCCATCGCTTAAAATACATGGAACATGTAAGTTTGGAAAAAATAATTAGGGATCTAATTGTAAAATAAAAATAATGTAGATTTATATATAATTTGACGTTTATTTTATGGAATATATGGTTTTTGATTTTAATTTGTTTTGTCTGGCAATTTTTTCATTATCTTTGAATTAAATATTCATATATAACATACATAAAATCTACATTTTTCTATGTCTTTGATGCATCGGGTGTTGCATTTTTTTCATTTTTTTTTTAAGATTGCCATATTGGTGTGTTCGTATCACATGTTTGTGTCTGTGCTTCTTAGAGCCATTACAGTTGCACCTAAAGTTCTTGCTCTTATATTGTGGGACCGCCCATATGACAGGGATACCTATGTATGAACTCAACGCTGAGGATTTAGAAAATTTTCATTGTTTATCCTATGTTTCTAACATATTTGCAATTTCAACTACTAATATACATATGCGTTCTTTGTGGCTTCCATTAAGATGAATAAGTTTTCCCTCATCTCTCGCCTTTTTAAGCCATGCTCGTTGTTTTCGGAGTGATTGCATTTCGTGTTCATGGCATACATGTTGCATGCTCGTTGAAACTTCTTGGTGGCACTAAGGAGTATGTGGAAGTGCAGTAATTTGGGTCTTTAAGTAATTCAATTAATTTTATAGAGGATATTATTTTTTATGGAGAGCTCAAAATTGAGAGTTATATGTTTGATCATTACCTTTAACATTATTTGTCCCATTGTAGACAGTTCTTTATGCTTTTTATATTACACTGAAATACAAACATGCATAACCTGATACATCTATCAAAACCTGATGTTTGGCTGCATGTCCACCATTCATTGAATTTGTAACATTTAAAGGGTTAGAACTCACCTTGAACAATCTGTGCTTTAGGAGAATGAACTCTAATGACAAAGATCTCCTTTTTTATCGAGCGAGATATTCAACTGCTCCAGTGGTATGTGCTTTTCTGAAGCACCTTTTGTCCAAGCTTGGCAAATTAATGGTTTCCTCCATTCTCGGGAAAGGCAGACTAAGACTGGAATATGCTCCAATTCTATACTTTTGCTTTTTCTTATTTGATTTGAATGTGGATTTTGACCTTCCTGCTATTATTGGATCGTACTTGTATCTCGACTATTAAGTTCTCTGTGCTAGTAAATGAGGTTCCAAAAGGTTTTTTTAAGTGCTCTAGAGGGTTGAGGCAGGGGGATCCATTATCCCCTTTTTTGTTCATTATTGTTATGGAGATGTTGAGCCTGTTCATTGGTAGGGCAGTGGCAGAAGGGAGGTTAAGTGGGCTCCGGGTTGGTAATAGAGAAGGAGAGCTTGTGTTAGTCTCACACCTACTTTTTGTGGATGACACTATTATCTTTCTAGGGTAGTGAAGGAGGATCTGGCTACTTTGCAGGGCATGCTCCTTTGTTTTGATGCTGTGTCAGGCCTTTTGATGCTCTGTTATTTAGAAGAGCTGTTTAGGTTTGGGAGGTGCAATCAGTCGAGGAGCTACTGGGAAGACTTAAGGACAACATAGTTCAGTCGGAAATGGAGGACTCCGTTTTGTGGAAAGCTAACTTAAGAGGAGTGTTCTCTGTATCCTGCTATTCTAGTCTAATAGGGAGATGTAAGCCCTCCTTTCCTTGGAAGGGGGTATGGCAGTCTTGAGGCTCTAGTCGAGGTGGCATTCTTTGCTTGGACAGGGGCTTGTGGAGCTATTCTTAGGATTGATAGTTTGAGGAAGCTGCGCCTATTTCTAATAGACCGGTGCTACATGTGCAAGAATGCATCACTATTCTTCTTTGTCTGATGCAATGCCTACGGAGGGAGAGAAACAAAAATTCTTTTGAAGGCAAGGAGTGCTCTATTTTTATTTTGAGGGGAATAGTGATTTCCACCTTGTTGTTTTGGTTGAGAGCAGATTTTCCTTTTTCTTTAACACTCTTTTGTGGAGTTTTTGGGGATTTATATATCCTTGTAGATATATAGGGGTTTTATGGGATGTGCTACACATTTGTATGCTTAGTGTGTACAGGGTTGCGCCTTCGTTTTGATGCCTTTTAGTATATATTATATACTTATCAAAAATAAAATATAAATATTGGTGTATCTAAGAACTTGGGAATGCGAGCATCCACTAAATAAATTTATTTTTGTTCTTTATCTTTCAACTTTGTACTTTTTTCGTGTTTATGATATTATGTGCACTTACCTACACGTGTTCATGTGTAGATCTGGACCTTTTGGCTCTAGTAGGATCCTTGTTTGCTTGCTTCTGCTCTAGGATGTGGACATGTGGGTTGAAAGTTGAGACTTCAACAAAATACTGTACTACTATTTCTAGTGGCTTATTAACCCTAGCTGATTGCCTCTTTGTCTTCACTGTATTTGTCCATATTTTGTTTGAAATTGATCTGTGACAGTATACTAAGTCTACAACTCACAGTAGGTTTTGATATTTCAATGTTTATTTCATTGATGCTCAAAATCTGTAATTCTAAAAAGTATTTGTCATACTCATATGTGATTGGTAATTCAAGTTGCTGAGGCCAACCATCATCAGTTGTGGTCATATGTGGCACTCTAACGATCAGATTAACATGTTAATCGTTGGTGCAAAGAGGATACACAGTTTGGGTAACATGAAACTGTCATATTCATGTCTGATCCACTATGAGTTGGCCTTTTCTATGCCTCTGAGGATATGTTTGCTGTGGATGTGTATATCATATATGTTTTACACATTCCCTTTGGTAATGTCAACTTTAGGCATCCATAGAAAACTTATCCTATTGGATTGGTTTAATATACTGAAAGCTGTATGCTATCTTAACTTTTTTTTTGCAATTGTGTCTTCCCAATTTTTGCAGCTGTTAGTGATTACAAGCAATCCCTTCAGTTCCAAAATTTAAATGAGGAGAAGCAGAATATACATTTGGAGGTTTGTCATTTTGGGAATGTTACTCATTACCTACATTATTGTTGTTGTGTTTTTTGTTTTGTTTTTCCTCTCAATTGAAAATAAGCATTTAAACAGCTCATTAGAGGTGGTAGAAGATTGGAGGTATCAATATTTGACATTGTTGTTGGTGATGTTATACCTCTCAAAATCGGTGATCAGGTTAATGGCATTAATTTCTTATTCTTGTTGCGATTGTGAAGCTCAATTTTCAATGCTTCTATTGACTTCCACATTTCAAACTCATCCCAGGTTCCGGCTGACGGAATTGTAATTTTGGGTCACTCTCTTGCAATTGATGAATCAAGCATGACAGGAGAGAGCAAGATTGTAAGCTATTTCACCTTTCTGATAGTGCTATATGGTTGTTCTAATTTTCATTTTCTTAATTCAGTAGCATGGTCTCTTTTTTGTCAGGTTCACAAGGGCTCGAAAGATCCATTTCTGATGTCTGGTTGCAAAGTTGCTGATGGTTATGGCAGCATGCTGGTAAAATTTGTTATACTCTTTCCTCTTTGCTCACCATTTCTACTCCAACTGACTCTAGGGGTGGTGTAATTTGAATCCAGATTGCGATTGTACTGTCATACAATTCAAAATTAATATTGTTGCAAACCAATGAGATTAGGTGAAATACATAAATTGGGAGCTGTTAGTCTGTATTAAATTTGTCTTTGGCAAAAACGGTGTAGTCTAAAGTCCAGACATGGTGGCTTCCCAAAAGAAGATTTTTGCAGATCTGAAACCCAACCCCCCCTCTTCCATTTTCTTTCTCTCTCCTGCTTATGTTGATCTCTGCTATCATTTAATTATGTTAAAATATATTTCTTTATTATTGTTCCACGTACTTTGACCGCATCCTCTTGCTTTTTGCTGGATAATTTACTTGTTTGCCAAGTAACTTGACTTATCAGCAACCTGAACATCTCCCCCTTGCAATATCATGTTCACTTCTAGAATTATTCAGAGAAGATTAATTATTGCAATTAAATTAGTAGCCTAACACATGATGTTGGTCTCTCACATTCATGTAATAACCTTGGTATTACAGCCCAAGGTTTATCTAAAGAGAACTATGAAAATATGAGTGGAGAATTTTGTCCGAATGTAGCCAAAAGACCAAAAAAATAAAGTATGTCATGATCTCCCAATCAGTTAGGCACACCATGACAGTAAATCACCCAAACGATATGCAGAGTTATTTTGAAAGCAAAGAACATTTAGTGGGAACTTAATCAAACTATTCTCAGCATAGACTAGTCAAGTGTTCATTATATGCCATAAAAATGTGTATTCAAACCCCTAAGAACACATAAGCAAGCAGGAACAAAAGAGTAGTTGGGTGAAAAGTAGGGAGTCATCGGAGAAAATGGAAAAAGCTAAAGATTGATCTGCCTGTTTTAGGTGGACTTCCATGAAGCAAGGGTATTTGCAATATACTGTCTGAAAAAATGTTGCCACTTCCAATTATCTCAATAAGATAAGAGCAAAGTAATTAAAGAAGTGAAGAAGGGAAAGAATAAGAGAGAAAGGATTGGGTCATGACCCAAAACTCAATATATCTTAATAAAACATTAAGGCCCAATCCTAGCTGCCCCCCTTGGTTGTGTGTCATGACCTTGCAACACCACGTCTTCTCAGAGTAGGAAAATACCTGTATGACATAGGAGAAAAGCACCAATTTATCTAAAAATGGCCCATGCGGATACTGAATTCCTATCCTTGTTCTTATTCATAGGACCCATGAAGTGTAGAGCCTAACTTGAGTTAGCACTATAATAGAGTCGTCGGTGAAAATTTCTGAAATATTGTTCCTTATAATTAGAATGGCATGTCTTATTGATTGAGATCCATTTTTTAAAGTGTGGGTTTGAAATGTAATTAAAATTTTGAAGTAAGTTCTTAAGACATTTCTAATGTTTTTCTTTTAAATAATTGAGATTTAGAATGATTTTAGTTGTTCTTTGAGTTGCATCATTTGTATATGGTTTGGATTTATCTAGGCTTTCTCCAACTTCACCATGTGATTGAACTTAGCTAGGCATACGAATTCGAGTGTTTAGCTTATTTATTTTTATTTTATTTTCAAGATGACAATTTAATGCTTTTGGTCTTGGGTCTACTGGGAGTTATTTAGAAAGATTCTTTATTTGCAATCATTTGGGATATATGACAGAAAATGAAGATTTTAAAAAATCCCTTTATGGAGCCTTCATATGTCTGAGGAGAGCAATTTGAAATAGCTATCTATCAGTGCATTACTACCTGGGGCTATTCACAACTAGCCAATTAACCCGTAATAACAACGACTCAATTACAAGAGCGGATTGGCGAAGCAATATGCAAAAAGGAAGAGCAGGAGACTCCCATTCTATGCATAAAAAGTTCTATATCAGTAGTCAACACCATTATACCCTAAAGAGATTACAGAAATATTTAAGAAATATAAAATTTGGCCATGTCCTGGTGTCCTTGAGTATAAGAATTAAATGGACCCATAATGATTCTATGTAATACAGCTTTAGTATTGATTTATTTGGACTTGGTCTGATTTTTTCCAATTAATTAGTCAATTTGGATACTTTTTCCTAAAAGGGCCATGCTTTTAGTGGCTGAAGTGTGTGGTAAGACGTTTTAACTTTGTGCTCGATGTAAGGCTGAGCTTAAATATAATAAAAAATTTAAAATAGTAATAGGAGAGAAAATAGCCGCGGTGAGTGAGAATTATAGAGATTCATAGTGTAAAAAATAGTTATTTAGTATTTAACAAATATGGTGATATAGAATTTATAGTATTGCTTGGTGCAACGGTAAAAGCTTGTGCTGTGTAGTTTGAGAATGAGAGTTTTGAGTATGAGAGCCAACCATTTTGTGTAAACGATGCCAACGGTTTGGTTTGTCTCCAGTCTTACCTGTACAATGCCTTTGGTTAACAACAACCAAAACTAGGTAATGTCTAGGTTGTGTAGAATTTAACAATTATAATTTCTTACTAACATATTGGATATTTAAGGAAGTAGAGTAGAAATTAGTTTTACCTGCCCTCTGCGATCAAGAAGATCCTAAGAGGATCCCAGACGAGGGTAATCAGGATTCAAGAAAAGCAACTCAATGCTTGATGACTTAATCTTGGAAACTAAATAGATGAGATTAAATGGTTGATATCATTTTCTTGAGAGATTGCAGGTTGGGGTAACTAAGAGTCTCAAATGCCAGAAAAAATTTCCTTCACGATTTGCAGCGAAACAAATAAAGCCAAGTGTTGGAAAGGTCAGATATTGGGTTGACTCAGTATATCCAAACATTAAGTTGAAGGTTTTTCAATGATGTCATATCTTTGGGTTGGAACTCGAACCTGCACCTTCTTTTATATTTCTTTTTTTTATGTAAAGCCCATTGTGGCCTATAGAATTAGAGCTGAAAACAACAAGAAAAACTTGTTGTACGAGTCTCATGAAGCATAGACCTTATACGACTGATAATATATATTTACAATCAAAGAAACAAAAAAAGGTCTTGTGATGCATAGGGCCTATAGTTGATGGCCTGAATAGGGATCCCTCCAGACACTGCTTTTGAGTCATAGCTCTTTATGACTTCTTTGTGATCTTTTCAATTTTACAATGCAATTTGCATTGAACTTGCTAAAGGCTTAATAGAATCATGTAATTGTAGTTTTTTGGGGATAATGCCTTCACTTGTTAGCAAAGATAAAGGTGTCTTTAGCTATGTTACCTGGACTAGAGTAGCGGTGTTAGTTATGCGGTGTAAGTGTCAGATTCATCTAATTCTCATATCTAAGACACTCGGACATAGAATGGATTGCTGCCTATTCCTTTATGTATGTCAAAAATGAATCCATCTCAATTGATCCCTCGTTATTGCTCAAAGGAGAAGTAATAGGTAAGGTTGCTATCCCAATAGGCCAGCGGGCAGAATTACAATTATATGATAACACGCACCCTGGTCTATCCTAGACCACCTTCGTTTTTGATGAAAAACAAATCTCGATCTCCGAAAGCGTTTTCCTTACCTTGTGCTAGATTTCATATTTCGTAAACACTTCTATTGCTTTTTTAAGTTGAAATGGTCTTTACAACCAAAAATATATGATTTAGTTAATAAAATGGAAGACTTTAGTTCTATAGTGAACTCAATGACTTATACATGCTTGTTAGATGGATGTCCAACTAGCCATATCGACTAGGAAACACGAACACTGCCAAGGCCCCCATATGCGTGTTGGACACCTGTAGGACACGGACACACGTGGAACACATGTTAGACATGTGTCCAATTTATTTTTCAAACACTCCGTAGACACGGCTTGGACACACGTGTCTTATTTTGGACACTTCGTGGACACAGTGGGGGTTCTACTGCAAATTTTAAAAATATAAGATGGGGGTATATTTTGCAATTTAAAAAACTTGAATCTAAACATTAAAAAAAATGAAAATGGTTTAATTCGTCGATTGAACGAAATAGGTTCTGCTATAAATTTCTGCATAAAATTTTTACCTTATTTCTGATTTCTGTTAATAATTTCTAGTTCCATTCTATGCAAATTTATTGACAGTGCCTTGAATTAGTGTTATCTTGTATTTTTTATTGGCTTTGAATAATGTACTTATATATGTATGACGTATAAAAATTATATATTTTTGCCATATTCTTGCCGTGTCGCGTCCTACATTTTTGTGAAGATCACTGTATCGGCGTATCCTTGTCCATGTCTCGTGTCTGTGTCTGTGCTTCTTAGTATGTTGGACACATATCCCATACCCTTATTCGAGTGTCGAGCATCTGAGGTATTTCACAAATCTAGAAGAGTCTAGGTAACATAGGTCTTCAAGATCTCCCAAAGAGTTTGCTTCAATGTTCATCTTCTTTGCGGTGATATTGGAATTTTCAATCTATATTAGTTGACAGGGTTAACATTTGACCTATTTAATGCATATGAATTTCAAGGATGACATAGTTGAATCAAGCAATTGTATAATTAACTAATAATAATATGCTTCATTGCTTTTCATGTTTGGTGTAAATATTGTGGAGCAGTCTTGGATTACTTCAGCACGAGAACATGAGGAGTCATAATTTTTGCTTCTACTTTCTTCTTGAGATAGATCCTCTTTTATCTTATTTTTCCAAATTTTTGAACTCTGATGTGATCTTACCTTTCTTTTTCTTTTTTTTTTTTCCTGCCTTTTTGGTTTCATGGCAAAACTAATAGAATTAGAAACAATATCATGTACACACTTAACAAGGGAGGGGAATATTATATGACATATATTCGTGTGTGTGTGCACGTCTTTAATATTTTTTTCATTTATTTATTAAAGTCATTGGGTAATAAGTGGAAGCTTACACTTTTTCCACTTTGAGAGAGTGAAAACCTTGTTTCCGTATGTTAACACACGCATGCTTGTGCACACACATCCAGTTTTACCTTCTCCCAACAGCTAACATGCTTGTTTATTATTGGTTATTGGTTGGCTTACTTTGCTAACTTATGTGTTTTTCATTTTAAGGTGACAAGTGTTGGTATAAATACAGAGTGGGGATTGCTTATGGCGAGCATTTCAGAAGACACTGGTGAAGAAACACCATTGCAAGTTAGTTTGTTCACATATGCTTATTTCTACAGTGGTTACCAGCGATGGTTTGTTGTTTACACTGGGTTTTTGTGAATGACTTACAATAGGTACGTTTAAATGGGGTTGCAACGTTTATTGGTTTTGTTGGACTCTCCGTAGCTGTAGTTGTTCTGTTTGTGCTTTTGATCAGGTAATTGCAATCTTTCAGTTGTTCAGTTCTCTCCTCATTTCCCTCTCTTGAAAAAAATGTTTGATTGGTGAAACTTATAAATTTGAGTATCTGCAGATACTTTACTGGACACTCCAAAAACCCAGATGGAAGTGTTCAATTCAGGCCTGGGAAGACTAAGTTTAGTACTGCCATAGATGGAGCTATTAAGATATTCACTGTTGCGGTATGTGCCATTTACAGAATAATTTGGTATATATTTATATATGTGCATTTTGAGTATTTGACTAATACCTGAAGAACTTTTAGGTCACTATTGTGGTTGTTGCAGTGCCTGAAGGGCTTCCTTTGGCCGTTACCTTAACGTGAGTTCGACCTCTTTTTTGTCATTTTATTCATTTTAGTTTGGTTCAACATAACACACCAATTAATCAAAGCATTGTCAATTATCTGGGGATTGTTGTGCAGAATTGGTGTTATAGGGCTTCTCTTTTCTTTTCCTGTCTTTTTTTAATAAAAGTTTAGTGGAGATCGTGTTGTTGATTCCTAGTTTTACCCATGGTTTCTTCCAAGTTACTTTAGTCCTTGTGGCATCTTCAAGTTGGACAATATAATCGCCTACTGGTGCCATCATTAGTTCTGCTCATTCCAGTTTGCTTTTACTATCTAGTTCAATGATGATGCTATTTTTAATCTCTTAAAGTGCACTAGTTGTCTTTTCCCCTTGTTAGTTCTGCGTTCTATGCTTGTATTACAGGCTCGCCTACTCAATGAGGAAAATGATGACAGACAAGGCCTTGGTATGCGTGATTTAGCTTTTTCTCACTCTCGCATCTTATTATATTGATATAAGTATATACACAAGAAAGCACATGTTTAATGACTTTACAAAAAATTGAACTGCAGGTCAGGAGGCTTTCTGCTTGTGAAACAATGGGTTCTGCTACTACCATTTGCAGTGACAAAACTGGAACCTTGACATTGAATCAGGTGCATTATAATGTTGTTACCATGGAAAAATCTTTGCTCAATGTTCCAATTCCACTGGCCCATTCAATGTTTGATTTTCTGGTCAATAAGTTGTTTAATTTTTGGAGTGCACTGGAAGAAGGATCTTTGCCACACTTAATCGTCTATTTCTTTAGTGAATTGCTTTGGTGCTTTAAGTGTGGAAGTTGATGTCAAGTGAATATTTTGGTATATATATATATATATATATATTTTTGTTGTCGATTTGTTTTATTTGTTATTTTTTATTTTAGGGGGTGCCTATTGAGTTGAGTAGAATTTGATGATAGGAAACTGGAAGTGGTATTTATGGGCTTCTTCTTCTTTTTCTTCTGTCTCTCTCTGTTTGTTTATTTGCTTATTTGGGGGCAGGAGAGTAGAGTTCTGGGGAAGGGGGAGAAGATTCAGATAGAGATCTGTTTTTCCTCATTTGCAAATTTTTCACATTTTCCTTTTACAGATGACTGTGGTTGAGGCCTACATTGGTGGAAAGAAAATTGAGCATCCAGACAATGGGTCAGTGTTGCCTCCTATGTTTAAATCTCTGCTCATTGAAGGTATTGCACAGAATACTACTGGCAGTGTGTTTATGCCTGAGGTGAGTAAAAAAAATATGTATGAAGTTTGTTTCAGAGGAGCTTATTCTCACTAGGTTTTGCATTTTCATTACTGTTAGCTAGTTATTTATGTTAATTATTAAAACAGAAATGTGCCATTTCTCTACTTAGTACATGTTGAAATTATAGCTAATCTGGGCTTCCATGGTTTTCATCTAATTTCATTTGAAAATGTTTTCATATAATTTCATATATTTTTAGGTTGTTCATGGTTTGTAAAATTACTGATATCTTTGTTTGTCCGGACTTGGACAGGATGATCCTACAGAGTAAGCAGTTGCTTAATATGATCTGTTCTAGGCTGACATCCATTTAAAATATTATTGGATCGTATTCTGTCAGAAAATTTCAGCAATTTAAATTATGTTCCAAGTCATTAAGAAATTGGTGACAATTGGGTAGAATATAGAGTATTGACTATGATTTTGAGATGTTACACCAGGGGAGAAGATCAGATATGGTCTGTGCTAATCTTGACATTGAGCACTTGTAGAATATTTAGAAGAATTTTGTTGGGGGGAGTTTGTTCACATGAAAGTTCCTTTGCAGTTAGCTTTAAATTTGCAAATAAACCAGGTCAAAGTCTTAGGATGATGTGAGAATATGACTTTTAGTAGTCAAAATATGGTATGTGTCATGAAATTACTGTTTTACCATGAGAAGCCTTCAGAGGTTAACCGTCTTATATGAGCTTGAACATCTAATGAAACCACGGAAAGACAAATGCTTACATTATTTTACTGTGTGGATATCTTTTTTGGTTGTATTTATTGGTAAATATGGGTAGGTTAGTAGCTATGCTGCATGGATCCTGCAAATAGTGAATATGCTTATGATATGGCTGTATAACATGTTGAACATATCTTCTGCCAGGTGTACTTGATTTGCCTGATATAGAAAGATATAGATATTCCTGGAACTCTTTGTTTATCAGTGTCAGTCTAGAATCAATTTTATGTGATGCATGCTGTTGCCATGTAAAACGTGCTGATACAAAAGACATCTGAAGAAAATTATTGTAGAAAATCTTTTAGTTGCATATATTTCTCCTGAGATTTTTTTAGTTGAGACTGTTGGATGCATACACACACAGAAGCATGCATCCAACAGCTAACGGAGATATCCCAACGCGTGTCAAAATGTCCCAACACACAAACCTCATAGGGTTGTGTGTCTGTGTCGGAGACATGTCGCCAACAGCTAACGGAGATATCCCAACACGTGTCAAAATGTCCTATTTTATTTTTTTAAAAATGTGACACACTTCAGACGTGTGGATCCAACGTCTATCACCTGGACACATGCAAATATGGTCTTTTTGCACAAGTTTGAAGGAAAAATTTGATGCCATCGAGTAAATTAAAACAATATGAACTTATAGCTAATAAATGCCGTTTTATTTGGAATCCCTAAAGTCGAGCAACTTCCGATATGTCAAAATCCCCCTTGTGCTGCTTCATGGTAGAAATTTTCGCAACTCAACTCAGAAAGTTGTCCTATTTATGCCGGGTTGGCTACATGCGTTCATTTCTTCAACTTAGCTCGATTAAAATGCCCATCCTCATTTAAGTCTAAGGCAAACATGTCCTTTCTTACCACCTCCACTGATGTCCTTCTTGATCTTCCTCTATTGCATTTAGCATCTTCCACATGGATTAAATCACTTCTCTTAATGGGCTCATTAGTTGGTCCACTGGGCACATGGCCATTCTATTTGTAATGGCTTTTTACCACATCTTATCTTTGATCGGTGCCACTGCTAATCTTTCTTGTAACACCACTGATCTTTTTCAACGTTCTCATTGGAGTCGCACTTATTTTTCTAGCATGTTTTTTATCTTAACTGTAAAACATTCTGTATTATACATTATAGTAGACCTTATCATAGTAGTAATTGACTAAAAAATATAACTAACGAGAGAAGAATTTTATCAACAGTAATGTGTCAAGAAGATTGCCCTTCCATCTAGATTGTTGAACTTTGATTATGAGATATCAATTACTTGTACTTTTAAGTTTTAACCAGTTGTATTTGCTTATGTCATTTGATTTAGTAGTAGCAGAAAAGAAAATAACCCTAGCATGTGGTGATGTTTGCCTTGCACCTCTATTTAATTATTTCGCCCATATTCTCCTAGTTTCTTATTGTGAATAGGTAAACCTTCCAGAAAATCGTATTTTTATCAACCAACAGCGCATGCATTTAAAAAAAAAAAGTAATTACATGGATTATCATTTGCGTATCTAATCCTTTATGAGAAGTAAGAAATTCCAAATCTGGTTGGATGCATCATGGTCTATGGATTGGAAGGTGGTGTTGGGTGCCTATATGTTAAAAAAATTGTTTGGGAACTCGGATGAAGTTGGTGTATTCATATGCAGATCATGGAAGGAAAAAGAGGGGGAAATCTGAAATTACATATGGACAGTTTGGGGATATATAGTTAACTTGTTAAATGTTAATTTGAGTCTTGTTTTCATATATTTTATAGGGTAGTATGTTGTTGGACAGATTTATTGCTTTTTATTAGGTTTTTGTAGTTAGGAATATTTTGATTATTTTGTCAATTGCTGGACATGGGCTATAAGGGTTTATTCATGGGTCATCTTATGGGTCAAGTTGTGACTTGGGCCATGTAAGTGTTTAATTTAAGGTGACACAATCAATTCTCCTAATCTTTAAAGTCATAGTTCTAATAGAATTAGGAGAGTCAGCCGCCTATAGATATATTTGTCATCTTGATATTCTTGAGAGTGAAGATTTTAAGGGTCTTTGTGAAACTTTTGTGGCTTTGTGTGATGCTTAGTGAGGAGTTCCAGTTCAAATTCTTATCATCATCATCATCATCATCATCATCTTTTTCTTCTTCTTCTTCTTCTTCTTCTTCTTGGGATACTGTTCTTAGCCCTCTGAAAGTGTGTTTTCCAAACCCAAAACCCTACCTAATCACACCCAAATCAACCCTAAGCAGTTCTGTTGGCCCAAGAGTGCAACTCAAGAGGATGGATGAATTCAGTTTAAAAAATAATCACAAATAATTTTAACTAAAAACTGATTAAGCAATTTGATTAAACAATCTAATAGTAGAATCAAAGTGTGTGTGCAATGTGTTCAAACAATCTCAAACAAGAAATGAAAACAGAGCACAAAATGAATATAATGATTTACTGAGGTTTAGTCACAACTCGTGACCTACGTTCTCACCCTCAAGACCTCCTTGAAAACTCTTCCATTATGCAATGAAAAATTACAAAGCAAGTACTAGTTGACCAAGTGCCTAGCTCACTTCTTTCAAAAGTTCTTCCCAAGCTCTTAAATCTCCTCAAGTGATTTTGTTCAAACTTCATTCAAACTTACAAGTGTTTTTAACAAGAACACTTAAACTCACAGATTTACAAACTCATCCAAATCAAGTAAATAAGGATTACACTGGTATCTCTGTCAAAGAGAGGATAGAACAAGTGTAAGATAAGTAAATCCCCAATATCTCAGCAAAACAACTATAGCAGCTAGGGTTTATGCCTTCAGATTTGATTCTAGCACTTGTATGTATATCCTCTCTGTGTATAAATGTTGTGGGGGTCTTGTATATATGTCTTAGCTTTGATTCTAGTTGTTGAGGTAGCTGGGGTTACATTGAATGCAATATTAGAGTTGTAGAACATTTAAAAATATTACCGTTATAGTAGCATGGGTCAACCCTTCGGCTGCATATGTCGACTCCTTCCTGTTTTGAACACTGCTCTGTAAGCAATTTGCCTCTATGTGTTGACTCTTGATGAATCAAGTGTCGACATCTTTAAGTTTAGCATTTATCTCTAAGGTACTATCTCGATGTTTCGACTCTTTTAGGCTCATGTGTTGACTCTTTTAAGAATATTTTCAAAGTCATGCAATCTGTCTCGATGTGTCGACTCTTGTAGGCTCATGTGTCGACTCTTTAAGAACATTTTCAGAGTCATGCAATTTGTCTCGATATGTCGATTCCTATAGGCTCATGTGTCGACTCTTTAAGAATATTTTCACAGTCATGCAATGTCTCGATGTGCCAACTTCTGATGAACTACATGTCGACTCTTGGAGTGGATGTGTCAACTCTTGCCAATCCCATAGGTTTTATTTTGCAGGACTTTCTCAACCTTCTTCCAAACCTTCAAGCACTTCAATAATTTTTTAGATTAGGCTTTTAAGGCTTGAAATGTCTCCTTCTATGCATGTTCTTTAAGAATTTCTTCAATTTATTCATGGTTTCATTTGGTTTGTTTGAGACTTCACCAATTCTTCCAAAAGATCTTCCAAGACTTGTGATATTCACTTCACTTGGTTCTTAACACCTTCAATCTCTTTGAGATGGAATTATTTCAATTTGATTACATCTAGGACTCTTTAATCCAAATAGCTTCTTTCATCTTCTTCAAGTTCACAACACATTTTTCAAATCTTCTTAACAAGCTTCATAAATTCTTTAATGCATTCAAAGTATTAAGCTTCAAGTCATAGTCTAATTAATGCATGATATAATGTGCACACTAAGTAAAGTAATTAGACACTAAACAAAGTTTTGTTATCATCAAAATCAAGGTATGGAGTCAACAATATCCCCTTTTTGATAATTGACAAAACTTATTAAAACATGAATGAGAAGCTTAAGTATATGTGTTTTGGTGCAAGAGTATAGAAATTCATACCTAAATTTGCTCCCCCTTACATAAGGAATTTATTGCTTCCCCTTTCTTAAGAAACTTAAACTCCCCTTTTCTTAAGGAGTTCAAAGCACTTGGTGCCTTTTTTTTTTAGTCAAGCAACAATACTTCTATTTCTCTCTCCCATTTTGACAATCAATCAAAAATAGCTAGAAATATAAGTAAAAAACAGGTACAATATCAAAAAATCTTAAAACAAGATTAATGTTACAAATAAGTGAGCAAGCAGAGCAGATTAATCAACCAAACAATCAACAAATTACAAACAGTCACATTGAAGATGTTATACAACAATAATATATATATATTAGGCATCAATAGGTATTAAAACATCCAATCATCCAGCATATTACATATCAAATGTCTTGAGGATGACGTGCCATCCTTTTACTAATATAATCAGAAAATACATATGTTAAAGTGAAATATGCAAGTGAGAATGCAAATGAGAATGCAGGTGTGAGGTTGCTTCAAGTGTCTTTGGGAAAGGATGAAGCGGATGGTGTGAGTTCAACTGGATTTTCTAAAGTGTTGGAGAAACTCTTCCCAGGTCTGGGTCTTAACCTATATCTATGGTAGGTTCTGGTTAGAGCAGGGGATTTGGGGACTGGAGAAGCTCCAACTATCTTGCCTTTCTCAGTTACTTCCTTCTCCTTTTCTCTAGAAATTGGTTTTTGTTTCTCTGGTTCCTTACCTCTTCCTCCTTCTTCTTCTTCTTCTTCCTTTTTTTTCTGTTTCTTCTTCTCTGTCACCTTCCTCTTTTTCTTCACTATCCTCTTGATTTGCAAATTTTGCAGTTAAGGAATTAAGAGGTTGGTAATTCATGCCAATTACTCTCTTGATATACTTTCTCATATGTTCAGTGGAGAGATCAATGGCTTGCAGCAGTTTTGTCTTCATTTTCTTGCCATCATTAACAACTCTCACTTTTGTCTCTAAAACCTTTAGCCTCATAGCGCCATTGTCAACTTTTGCATCTATTTTGGCAAGTATTTTCTCATTGTTTACATTCCTTTCAAGATTGCCAAGAGTAGAGACATATCCACATATCTATTAGTTGGAATAAGGCTCATGAGAAAAAAGTTCTCTTGAGGTATCCTCTGTTTCGGCATGGGATGTCTGTCTTTCTTCAACTTATTTGCCCTTTGCAGGTGCAGATCCTTTACTCTTCTCCTTTCTAGGGTATCAAATCTTGTTTATTTTATGATAACCCATTTTCTTAAGGGTTCTCTTATTGTATTCATCACGTAGAGGTTTAGGAGCTTTCTTCTTCTCTCCTGTCAAGTCAACCTTAAAGTGCCTAAACACTTTAGTTAGAAACATCCTTTTAAGGCATACTCATTTTCCTTTGAAGGGCTTTCAAAATGTGATCCTTAATAAACATGGCCAAGTCAATTTTTATGTTGCTAATATAAGCCCAAAGAAAGAACAATTCCTTTTCAGAGATGAACTCAAACTTTTCACCTTTAGGAATTAAAATCCTACAATTGAAATGATGGACAAGTCTAAGGTCCAAAGGTAGGTCCTTGTCTAAGGATTAAATGCTTGCAACAGTTTCTTTTCCATAGAGAGCTGACAATTGAGTTTTTCTATCTACTTCCTTTCTTTGAGTTTCACCACTACTACCAATTTCTAGAATATGGCAAATCATATCCTTAGTGATAGTGAATGATACTCTTTTTACCCAACTATTAATGTCTTAGGTACCAAACTCTCTATTGGCATGGGCATAAAACTGCCCAACTAATTCGAGATATACATCTTTTCTAATTTGTTTCATTGATTTCCAACCAAGTGAATTTAATCTAGACTCAAATTCAAAGTTCTCCTCTGCAAAGAATTGAAAATTTATCCATTTATCATTCAAAATTGGCTTCAAAGAAAATATGGAGTAATACTTAGCTTCGGTCTCGTCGTTGGAGAAATAGGTCATATTCCTTTCAATCTTCCCTTCATCTTGAGTGGTTCCCTTTGATTTCTTTTTCTTCTCATGCCCCATAGAGGATTCCTCATGATCCTTTCTCTTTTTGCTTCCAACCACCTTGGGTGTCGACACTTCTAGTGTTTTCTTCCCTTTCTTGGACTTGTTAGATTTTGGTGCCATAGGAGATTGATTAATAGAGGTTGGGAATAGGTTTGGAGGGATCGAAATAGGTATATGATGGGAGTTGAGAGAGATTTGTGGAGAGGTTTAATGGTTCTTGGCAGTTGGGGAAACTATTTGTCGAGAGACAATGAAAAAGAGAGAAGTTTGATTTTGCCGGATAAACATGGGTATTTAAAGTTACTGAGCAACTGCACAGAAGGGTCGACTCTTTTCTTGCAGAATTGCTTTTGAGCTCTCTGTTAAAATGGGTCAACTCTTGGTACTATGGGGGTTTGACTCTTTTCAACAGAAGCTAGCATAAACTATTATCTGGAAACAGGGGTCGACTCTTCTTTTATGAAATGCATAATATGACTTATGAAAGGCAAGTAATACATCAAATAAGTGTTCCATCAATTGTAAAGATTTAATAGAATTATTGAACATGAAAATATACAAATCAATCAAAATATTGGATTACTTATTTCTAATTCTCTTCTAATCATACAAAATCTATCCTCGCTCAATGGTTTTGTGAATATATCAAGAAGTTGGTTCTCAATGCTTACAAAGTCAAGTTTAATATCGTCTTTTTGCACATGATCACGAATAAAATAATATTTAATTTCAATGTGCTTTGTGCGAGTGTTGAATAGGATTCTTGGTCAAATTAATAGCACTTGTATTATCACATCTAATGAGAATGTGTTCAAAAGTCGGTCTAAAATTCTCTAGTTGGTGTTTGACCCAAAGGACTTGAGCACAACAGTTTTTAGCTGCAATATACTCTGCTTCAGTTGTGAAAAGTGCAACTGAGTTTTGTTTCTTACTAAACCATGAAACTAACATATTACCAAGAAATTAACAAGAGCCACTTGTGCTCTTTCTATCAACTTTACTACCAGCATAGTCAACATCAGAATAGCCAATCAAGTTTAAAGATGTGCACTTAGGATATCATAATTCAAGGTTAGATGTGCACTTGAGATATTTAAAAATCCTTTTAACAACTACAACATGTGATTCTTTAGTATTAGATTGAAATCTAACACATAGGCATACACTAAACAAGATATCGGGTTTACTAGTAGTTAGATAGAGTAATGAGCCAATCATACTTCTATATAATTTGGTATCCGCAGAGATACCTTTCTCATCTTTGTCAAGCTTTGTTGAAGTATTAATATGAGTGCTCCATGGCCATTCAAAAATGTACTTTTTACATCCATTTGATAAAATTTAAAATTTTTGAAACATGAAAGTGCAAGCAACATTCTAATAGCCTCTAATCTAGCTACAGGTGCATAGGTCTCATCAAAATAAATTTTTTCTTTTTGACTATAGCCTTGAGTTACAAGTTTGGCCTTATTTCTCACAACAGTTTCAAATTCATCCATTTTGTTTCTAAACACCTATTTGGTTCCAATTATAAGATGATCTTCAAGCCTAGGAACAAGGTTCCAAATCTCATTCTTTTTAAATTGATTTAACTTATCTTGCGTGGTCATAATCCAAAATTCATCATTTTTAGCTTCTTAAAAGCATTTTGGTTCAATTTGTAATAGAAAAGCAAGATGGTTACATACATTTCTAAGAGATGATCTTGTTCTTACCCCTTGTGATGAATCACCTAGTATTTGTTTTGTTGGATGGTTGTGGACAAATTTCCATTCCTTTGGCAACTCTTCATTCACATTTTGTTGGTTTGATGGAATGTCTTGGTTTCCTTTCTCTTGTAGTGGAGCTTCATTTTGAGTTGGTTTAATGTTCAACTCATCTAAATTTTGTTTCACATCATCACTCACAATATTTTTTGGTAAAGAATTTAGTTCATCAAAGGTAACATGCACTGATTCTTCAATAACTAAAGTTATTTTATTGAAAATTTTATAGGCCTTGCTATGAGTGAAATAGCTAAGAAAGACACCCTCATCTAATTTTGCATCAAACTTACCAAGGTTTTTTTTTATTGTTGTTCAACACAAAGTACTTGCATCCAAAAGCTCTAAAGTATAAAACATTTGGTTTTTTGTCTTTTCAAAGCTCATATGGGGTTTTGTTTAAAAATTTTATCATCAAAGCTATAATTAAAACATAGTAAGCTATGTTAACAGCTTCAGCCCAAAAATATTTTGGCAAATAGTTTTTACAAAGCATTGTTCTCTCCATTTCTTCTAAAGTCCTATTTTTTCTCCCAATAACCCCATTTTGTTGAGGAGTTGTAGTTGCTGAGAAATTGTGTTCAAAACTATTTTCACCATAATACATTTCAAAATTTTTGCAATTAAACTCACCACCATGGTCAGTTCTAAGTGCTGTGATTGTAAATCTTTTTTTATTTTGAACCTTTTTGTAAAATTTGGTGAAGAAAACAATTGTTTCATCCTTGTGAATTAGAAAGAATATCCAAGTGTATCTTGAGCAATCATCAACAATAACAAGAGCATATTGCTTACCACCTAGATTTAAGGTTCTAGTTGGTCCAAACACATCCATATGCAAAAGTTGTAGTGGCTTAGAGGTAGAGAGCATGTTAGTAGATTTGAAAAAAATTCTAGTTTGCTTCCCCATTTGACATGCATCACACATTTTATCTTTTTCAAATTTGAGTTTGGAAAGACCGTTTACTAGTTCATTTTTTGAAATTTTTGAAAAAATATTCATACTAATATGACCAAGCCTTTTATGCCACATCCAACTATCTTCATTGTTCATAGTAGTAAGGCATTTTATTTTACAGGAAGATACATCATTTAAGTTAAAAATGTAAATATTGCCTTGTCTATGTCCAGTCACTACGACCTTATTGTCATTCATGTTTACTACATTGCACTTAGAATATTCAAATACTACCTCACCACCTTTGTTACACAATTAACTAATGCTCAACAAGTTATGCTTAAGGCCTTTGACGAGTAAAATATTTTCAATTGAAGTATATGAGTTTTTACCAATACTACCTATACCAATGATCTTGCCTTTGCTATTGTCTCAAAAAGTGACCAATCCTCTATCCCTTGGTGTGAGAGATGTGAATTGAGATTCATCTCCAGTCATATGTCTTGAACAACTACTATCCAAGTACCAATGGTCCTTTTTAGATTTTGTTTGAAGACAAACATACAAGAATATCAACTCAAACCTTCACCTTTAGTTCCCAAATCATCTTGGGTCCATAGGAGTTAGTCTTCAAATGTCCTTTTGAGATCCAAGCATTCTTAGGAGCATAAGATTTTTGTATAATACAACATTTGCTAGTTGAATAGCCTTTCTTTGGACAGCAAAGCATGTAATTTTTGTTTTTGAAAACTTTTTATCTTTAAAAGGATTGTAGCCTATTCTAGCTTTGTTAAAAGAACATTTTTGTTTACCAAGCATGGCATCAACCTTTTCTTTTCCATTGACACATTTTGCAAGGAATTTTTCCAAATCATTTATTTTTTCTTTCAAAACAGAATTCTCTTTGTTCAAAATTTCATTTTTATTTTGTAAATCTTCAATCTCCTTAGTGAATGCAGATACTATCTTTTTGAGAATATTATTTTTTATGCTCATCTGGTTTAGTTCAGCAAGTAAATCATCAAAAGTATCTTACAATTCATCAAATGAAAAGTTAGATGGTTTAGTATGTACTACCTCAGATTCCTATCCTTGTGCCATGAGACATAGGTTTACAATTTCTCGAGGTTCAGCTTCCTCATCAGAGCTGGATTTCTCATCTTCACTCCTTGTGGCTAATAGAGCCCTTCTTCCTTTACCTTTCTTTCATTTCTTCTTTAGCTTAGGACACTTAGCTTTAATGTGTTCTGGCTTTTTGCATTCATAGCATATAATGGTTGAAGCCTTCTTGTTGAATTCACCCTTTGCTCAGGCTTCGTTCCTCTTTTTCACCTTCTTTTCATGAATCTCTTGAACTTCCTTGTAGTGAGGGTAAAATCTTTCTCATCTTCATCTTCACTTCTAGATTCATTTTCTGATGTGGTGGATTTGAATGCAATGAATTTTTTCTTCTTATCCTTTTCTTCTTGAGCATTTTGTTTTTGAGTCAGCTCATAGGTCATGAGAGATCTAAGAAGCTCCTCAAGTGGCAATATGTTAAGGTCTTTGACTTCTTGTATAGCTGTCACCTTGGCTTTCCATGTCTTTGGCAATGATTTCAGAATCTTTCTCACTTGTTCTCTGTTAGGATACACTCTTCCAAGATACTTTAAACCATTGACAATGTCAGTAAATCTAATGAACATTTCAGTTATAGACTGATCAAATTTCATTCTAAATAATTTATAATTATACACAAGAATGTTAATCTTAGACTCCCTAACCTGTTTGGTTCCTTCATGAGTCACTTCAAATCTATCCTAAATTTCCTTGACAGATTCACAAGTAGATATACTATGAAATTCATTTGGATCTAATGCACTATATAAAATGTTCATAGTTTTAGCATTGGATTGCAAAAGTTTCAAGTCATTCTCATCCTCTTCATTTTCAGGTTTAGGGATGACTGCCCTTTCAATGGTCTTAGTAGGAGTCTTAAGACCATTAACAATGATCCTGCATAACTCATAGTCTACAGATTAGATATAAATACTTATTCTATTTTTCTAATTGTTGTAGTTTGTTCCATTAAGCATGGGAGGTCTATTGGTGGATTGACCCTCACCTAGAAAGCTTGTAAACATGGTTGCCATAGATTAATGTTAAGCCTTTAAATGTAAAGTATTAGCTCTGATACCAATTGTTAGCCCAAGAGTGTAACCTATGAAGGTGTGAATTGGGTTTCAAAAGTAATCACAAATATTTTTAACTAAAAACTGATTAAGCAATCTGAGTAATCAGTCTAATAGCAGAATCAAAGTGTGTGTAAAATGTGTTCAGGCAATCTCAAATAAGAAATGAAAAACAGAGTACAAAATGAATATAATAATTTACCAAGGTTCAGCCACAACTTGTGACCTACGTCCTCACCCTCAAGATCCTCTTGAAAGCTCTTCCACTATGCAATGAAGAATTACAAAGCAGGTGCTAGTTGACCAAGTCCCTCCCAAGCTCTCAAATCTCCTCAAGTGATTTTGTCTAAGTTTCACTCAAACTTACAAGTATTTTTAACAAAAATACTCAAACTCACAGGTTTACAAACCCACCTAAATAGAGTAAATGAGGATTATACAAATTATCTCTCTCAAAGAGTGGATAGAACAAGTGTAAGATTAGTAAATTCCCAATATCTCACCAAAACAACTATAGCAGCTAGGGTTTATGCCTTCAAATTTGATTCTAGCACTTGTATGTATATCCTCTTTGTGTATAAATGTTGTGGGGGTCTTGTATATATGTCTTAGCTTTGATTCTAGCCGTTGGAGGTAGTTAGGGTGGCATTAAATGCAAGATCAGAGCTGTAGAACATTTAAAAATATTACCGTTATAGTGGCATGGGTTGACCCTTCGGCTGTATGTGTCGACTCCTTCCTGTTCTGAACACTGCTCTTTAAGCAATTTGCCTCCATGTGTCGACTCTTGATGAACCAATTGTCGACTCCTTTAAGTTTTAGCATATATCTCTAAGGCATTGTCTCGATATTTCGACTCTTCTAGGCTCATGTATCAACTCTTTTAAAGATATTTTTAAAGTCATGCAATCTGTCTCGATGTGTCGATTGTTTAAAAACATTTTCAAAGTCATGCAATCTGTCTCGATGTATCGACTCTTGTATACTCATGTGTCGACTCTTTAAGAACATTTTCAAAGTCATGTAATCTGTCTCGATGTATCAACTCTTGATGAACTACATGTTGACTCCTGGAGTGGATGTGTCGACTCTTGCCAATTCCATAGGCTTCATTTTGCAGGACTTTCTCAACCTTCTTTCAAACTTTCAAACACTTCAATGATTTTTCAGATTATGCTTCTAAGGCTTGAAATGTCTCCTTCTATGTATGTTGTTCTTTAAGAACTTCTTCAATCAATTCATGGCTTCACTTTATTTGTTTGAGACACCATCAATTCTTCCAAAAGATCTTCCAAGACTTGTGATATTCACTCCACTTGATCCTCAGCACCTTCAATCTCTTCGAGATAGAATCATTTCAATTTGATTGCATCTAGGACTTTTCAATCCATGTAACTTCTTCCATCTTCTTCAAGATCTCAACACACCCTTCCAATCTTCTTGACAAGCTTCATAAATTCTTTAATACATTCAAGATATTAAGCTTCAAGTCATTATCTAATTAATGCATTATATAATCTGCACACTAGGTAAAGTACTTAGACACTAAACAAAGTTTTGTTATCATCAAAATCAAGGTATGGAATCAACAACTTCCTCTACGTATTGGCTTTTTAACTATTCAACCTGTAATTTACTCGTTTATGCCCTTAAGAGGACACTGTTACAAAAATTCAGCAAGCTGACACTTTTGAAGATCAAGTCAAAACTTATCTTTCTTTAAAAACCCTAGAAGCTTTCTTGTACCTTGCAGAACCCTTGCCCTAGTAGTTTATCTTAACCAAAAGCTACCGCTATTTCTATCATATGCAGCTTCAGGCTGTAGTTTTAGTCTGCACTGTATCAATAGTTATGTATGGAAGCTTGTCCTTTGACCTTGTGATTGATTAGTTTAAGGGCTTGCATTTTTCGTGGCCTAAATGATTTGGTGCACTGTTGCATAGATACTTATGTATGTGCACATATATCTACTGCTATAATAAAAGCGAAAGTGCACTTTTGTTGCCTTGTCTCATTACTGAGGTCCTCAACTATGAGAGCAAGTGGTTGAGGTCCTTTGTAAGCATTATCTTGGTACTATTGTTCTTTGACATGTGCTCTTTTTCAGTATGGTAATTGCCCAATCGTTTCACTTGTGTGGTATCTAAGTCTTTCAGCTTGTGTCCTTTAATGTGGTTGGTACTTGATAGGGTGGCGGAAAAGCAGAGGTTTCTGGATCACCAACAGAAAAGGCCATTCTCCACTGGGGGGTCAATGTACCTTTGCTATTTTATCTACTTATTTGATTTTAATTTGTTTATTTCTTTAGAACAAATTTAATTGTTGATATGTCTTTGGCAGCTTGGAATGAATTTTGATATCATCAGATCAAATTCTTCAATCATCCATGTTTTTCCATTCAACTCGGAGAAAAAACGAGGTGGCATTGCATTAAAACTGGTAATAGGACTGCATACATTTGATTCAAAAACTATTATTCTTTACAATGATTGATCTTATGTTTTCTTTATGTTGATCCTAGTGCTTTGAAGTTTGATGCAGTATTTTTCTCTGCATTGTCATATTTGAACTAAGATATTGGTGTTATGCGTCCTGTCTCATAAGTTATATTGTTTCAAGCATTTAGTAGACTGGATACAAGAGGAAAAATTGATGAAGAGGGTGTACGAGAGTTTGATCCAAAATTTCCAGATGGATGGAGTGGGGTATTAATGTATATGTACCACATAATTTAAATGTGAAACGTTGCCCTTTAAGGAAGAACTGGTAATAGACACAAAATTCCTGTTCCATATTTGTTTGAATAGCTATTTACATACATCTAACCAAAAGAGCTGGTATGAGCTGCCTAAACAAGAATTCTTATGGTGATATAATCAAATAGAAGATTACTTGAAACTGTTTATGTTCTAGCTGTTGGTCATGAAACTCTCCCTTCCTGATTAGGAGATATAGGCCAAAAGTAAAATAAATAAAAAAATAGAAGATCACTTGGAGCATGTCTCAACAAGCTAGTTGTTGATCATGGAACTCTCCCCGCAGAAACTCTAGAAGCTTAATTTATATGAGATCCTTACATTCCTATTCTACTAGTTCCAACCTTTCCTGGTTAGTGCTGGACTGTTGATACTTTCTCAATTACTGCTTTCTTATGCATAGTAGTAATCCAACTGAATCTGCGGGGCTGGAAATAAAGACAATTTTATGTAATTAAATAATCATGAAAACTTCCATCATCATCAGCTGGAATTAAATCAGTCTGCGAATCGAAAATCAATGACTAGTACTAATGTTTTAACTTAAACAATCCATATTGCATTAATAATATGCTCTACTAAAAAAATTCTTGTATTTTTGTAGTTTTGCCATTATCTTGGAAGTGTACAACGTTTTTCAACTCTTAATTCTGGTGGAAAAAAGGTGCTAATTTTTTATACTATGATGGAAGAAGTAGAAAAATAATGAATTCTGTGCATATTTTGTTTTTTCCCTGGAATAACCTGTCAGTTTCTGTATGTGGTTCAAAAAATCAATTTAGGAAAAAGCATTAAGGTAGACTCAAAAGAAATATAATTGACAGAAAATTGTTGGGATGTGTAGTTGTTAGTGAATAAAAGAGCCACATCAAGTATCTAGTCCCATCTTAACTTATGAGGAAGTGTCTAAGATTTTTTGCTGCTGTTCTTATTTTTTTATTTTTTTAGAGTTCTTGTTGACCCTAAAACCTAATCAACCGGATTGTCCTAGTGTCTAAACTAAAAGAAAAACATGGGAAAACTATACGTTGAAATAATTTAACCAACAAACACATCACTTTGAGCATGATATTATAAGGGTTCTCTGCGTGTGTGTGGGCATGTATGCGTGTGCATACATGTTTTTCCGATGTTGTGAGCTCAAAGTGTTCATCCACTATGGTATGATAATCCAAGGCTCGTTGTCCAGAAAATCGATTCAATTACTTTGGAGCATATGGATAGAAATGTCCAAAATATTAGGAAAAGTGAATAGTTCCAATAATTTTTTGAGAAAGTTACAGCATGTTTTACTCTCTGGTCTATCACAAAATTGCATAGGGTCTAGATATTGATATTTGATGGTATATTGTAAATTTATCCTGCTCTCTTTATCCTCAAAAGTTTCCTTACCATTTGGTTAAACTGGCATGTGTGAATTTGAAAAATGTGCACAAGAAATATAAAAAATTGATACGAACAATAAAGTAAAAGTCTAGTGTATTTATCGGTATGTTGTATGATAAAATTAAACCATGTTTCTTGATATTTGATACCATATTTCGAATGATAAAAGTCTAATGTTGTATTTATTGGTATGTTGTATGCAAGATATGTTTCTTTCTTTCTTTCTTCTTCTTCTTCTTCTTCTTGTTTTTTTTTTATGATACGGATTGAATCCTAACTGCCAACCCTCCTCCCTTTATATGCATCGTAGCATGTGCACCATTGTGTTAAAAAAATTCTGCCAAATTTTTGTTTGAAGTTCCAAAGAACCTATTGACACCTTGGATTCTTCTAAGATACTTGAAGAGGCTTGATATTTCCAACATTGAATTAGTAGATTCATTTCCTTCTCTCTACATGTATTGATTTATTAATATTCTTAAAGAAGTCTAATGGTAATGGAAGAAAGAAAGCTGTTTGGTTCGTATGTGTTACCCGTTGGGTACTCATCAGGTACCTTATATAGACCAAATTTGTGTTAGCTCCTTGTGTTAACTAACTAGGACGTGGTTGAAAACTTCAATTCAAGCATGTTAGGAATAAAACTCTTAATTGATTTTGGATTAAGTACCATATTCAGAAAGTTGGGTATTCATTTAGGGTTTTGTTCATGCGGTTGTGTTTATGCTTTCTAATTTTTTTTTTTTCCATCAAATCATGAACTATCAGATAACCATCTGCGCATGAAAGTAGGATCAATGAGTGGTGACCTAGGAAGCACGGACACACCGATTAGAGTGAAGTATGCGTGTCGGACACACTGCAATCATGGATTCTTCTCAGACACGCCAAAATACGTGTCGGACATGCTAGGTGGCGTGTCCAGTTTTTTTAATAATTTTTTAAGCAGTGGACACGTTTGGGACACGTTTGAGACACGTTTGGGACATGGCGGGGGTTAAAGTGTCATTATAAAAACTTTAAAATGAGGCATATTTTGTAATTTTTCAAATCAATTTATTTCAATCGTTGGAGGCTTGGATAGAGCCCTAGCTGCTGGAAAAAGAGGGAAAAAGAGAAGAGAGGGGAAAAGAGAGATGCATCACACCACTACATCCTCACATGGTAAGCTTTTCTTCTTCTTCTTCTTCTTCTTCTTCTACTTCTTCTTCGTTGGTGCGACTGTGTTCACTGTTGCTCTTCTTCTTCTTTTTTTTTTTCTTTTTCTACTTACGGACTGCTGCTCCTCTTCTTCTGCTTCTTCAAATACAATTACTCTTCTTCTTCTTCTTTTTTTCTTTTTCTACCTATGGACTGCTGATCTCCCCATAATTTCTGTTCTGTTTTCTTTGTTTTTTATTTTTTTTTCTTCTTCTTCACTGAACCTCTGCCCAAAATTTTGTTATTGCTCTTGTTCTTCTTTTTGTTTTTTGATTTTATTTTCTCTTCTTCTTCACTCCCACTCTGCTGCTGCTGCTCCTCTTCTTCTTCTTCTCTGCTATTATTTTCTCTTCTTCTTTTTGTCTTCTGATTTTATTTTCTTTTTCTGTTCTTCTTCACTGCCCCTGCTACTGTTTGTTTTCCTGCTACTGTTTGTTTTCATTGCTGCTTTTATTTTATGTTCAATGTTCATACTGCCCTGCAAAACAAGACTAAATAAATTGTGATATTATAAAATTTTACATTGAATATTTTAAATTGTTGATTTATTGTCTTATAAAAGTAAACTTGTATAGTCTTTTGTCTTGTTGATTTGCTTGATGTATGATGAATTGATGACCTATTGCCTATTATGTTGGGTATTGACTATTGAACTATAAATGATTTTCATATATGTCGTATAATAGGTTATGGCTTATGAATTATGATTGATGAGATAGTTTTCTTTTACTTTTGTACATGGAATGAGTTTTTTTTAAAATATTTTTGTTGTTATTTTGATGTTATATTTATATACAAGGAAAATAAAAATATATAAAATAATAATAGTTTTTTGCCGTGTCCCCGCCGTATCTATGTCCTCTATTTTTCAAAATTGCCGTGTCCTGTGTCTGTGTCCGTATCGGTACTTCTTAGGTGGTGACCTTACTGTTATGCATGTCCAATGACTTGAAACTCTTAATTTTAAGTTTGTAGAGATTGTCATTTGGTTAGAAAGTAGCCTACACAAATGTCACAGGACATATCTGGTGCAGTGATGTCATTTTTTTTATCTGATCCAAAGATGAATATTCATTTCCCTGAAACATTATGTGGGAACTCTGGATGTATCTACAGAATAATCATTTTTTGTATTCTGCCTTTCCTGCAAGAGTAGAATACTGTTGTTATAAGATCCTAAAATATTTGTCATGTCACAGCCTGATTCTGAAGTTCATATACATTGGAAAGGTGCTGCTGAAATAGTCTTAGCTTCATGTACAAGATACCTCGATTCGGACGGTCACTTCATACCAATGGATGAAGATAAGGTTTGAGATAGTAGCTCCTTTTTCAGATTAACAGTGTTTGGTTTTAATGGTTTAAGTGGTTGAAGCTGTTTCTTGGAGTCAAATGATCTTCTTGAATTCAAAAATCTTTGGTAAAATTCATGAATTTCTTCATTCTTCTCATATATATTTATATACTATTGTTTTGTGGTGGGGGTGGGGGTGTCTCTGTGTGTGGGTTGGTTTTTTTTTTTCCGAGAGGGGGAGTGGTGGGGTTCTCGTTTCCATTTTGGCCAATTACTTGCATTCAAAATTGTAATTGTTTAAAAATGCCTACTGTGTATCATTTTTTGTTGTCTTACAAAATATTCAACCTAAGGTTCATTTCGTGGAATGCGGCTTGTCTGCAGGTGATACTATTTAAAAGAGCCATTGAAGATATGGCGGCAGGTAGTCTGCGTTGTGTTGCCATTGCTTATCGACCCTATGAAATGGAAAATGTTCCAACTGATGAGGAGGAACTGGCTCATTGGGAAATACCTGAGAATGATCTTGTATTGCTAGCTATTGTAGGTTTGAAGGTATAATTGCTGCCTCTGTTTGCTAGCTATTAGTTTGAAGGTATAATTGTGTTTTACTGCTGCTGTTTGATACCTATTAGTTTGAAGGTACAATTGTATTTTTCTGCCTCTTTTTTCCAATGACTTCATCTAAAAATTAGGTTTTGAGTTCAAAGCATAACTATTATCTTGCAAGTGCTAGTACAGTGCTGACACATTTGTAAATGTACTTTTACGATTATGAGTTTCCATTGTGCCGGCCACTGTACTCATATATCTCGTACTCATATGTAAAATAATTCATCATTGTTTTAGTGATTGTGTGCACCTGTAGAGTAACCAAGAAACCCTACAATATCATGATGCAGGGTTTACAAAATGGGTTAGCGCTCTGGGGTAAACAAGATAACTTCAAATAAGAAACAATTCTACAAACATTGGAGTTAACAATGGGGGTTGTCTCCATATACCATGGTTGCTACCATTTTCATGGAATTTTAAAATAGTATAAAATACAATTAGATATTACTGTTTACTAGCTGTCACTTTGACAGAGCCATTTTTTGTGGTTTGGAAGTTTGATGCTTTTTACGTGGAAGTACCCATAGTTTTGCCCCTGATTCTAGTTTTTTTATTTTTTGTTTTGCATTTGTTTCTCATTATTAAGTTGAAATAATCTGATTTGTTATGATATGTTGTCTGGATCTTTATTGCTAGGTCGAGTTTAGCATCTATTATATCATGGCTTTTTGAGATTTGATAAGAAAGCATACAATGAGAAGGCGTGTTGGCCCATTCTTAGGATTATGACTTCATGTATTTCAAATCTTTTCCATATTTGAAGTCTTATATTTTAAACTAAGAATATCTAAGGTTTTGTTGTTGCATACTTTATGTTAATTTTATCTATCCTTACTTGTAAGCTGGATGCCTGCGCAACATTAACTGCACTTGACTATTTATTTCAACACTGTGACCACTGGTCTTGCTCAATAGTTCTTTTATTTATTGTCCCATTTGAATTTCTGGTACTTGTCACTTTCCCATGTATTATTTGAACTTTTCTCTTTGATTTTTCAGTAATACTATCTATGCAAACTTGCTAGTTTCACATTAGCATATATATTTTGTAATGTAGGATCCTTGTCGGCCAAGTGTGAAAGATGCAGTTCAGTTATGCACAAAAGCAGGTGTTAAGGTATTTTTTATGGTTTCCACCTTGTTATTCATCCAGTATAAAGGTTGTGGTGATTTGTGTTGCGTATCAACTAATATTGGAATTCTACAGAGATCTAAGGTTTGGCTGTTACTGGTAAAGTTTCCAAGCTATGTAACAAAGGTTTTTCTGTTTTAGTTTTCTATAATTTTATAGAGGACCAAAAGATTTGGTTTTTGGGTGTTGTTTTAGTTTTCTATAATTTTGTGGAGGACCAAAAGATTTGGTTGTTGGGTGTTGTTTTGTGCCATGGCACCACTGTAGCTTTTGCTTTTCTTCTTAAGTTAGTTTGTCGAACAAGAGTCTGTGTTGGTCCTGATCTCCTTGACATATGGCTTATCAATGTTTAAGGTTGTGAATCTGGATGCCACCAAGAGGGAACCTTCTATTCCGACCAAGGTGGCATTGAAAAGGCCTTCTATAGTTCTATGTTCGATTTAATCTGTAATGTGTGATCTCATGTAGGATTTGGGCTGTCTTCTATATTCTTCTTTATTGGGTCTGTTGTGATGAGTTTCTGAATTAGAAGTTATTCAGATATGGGAAGTATTAAACATTATGAATTTAGTTTGAATCTTGCCAATTTAGTTTGAGATGTTAGAGCATTTGATATCTTGTATGATTTACCAAAGTGTATATTTTTCTCCAATGATTGGCCATTTGTAGGATTTCCATTTTAGGTTTTCATTGAGCTATTAGCAAATAAAAACTTTGTGATATGTTGCAGTATGATTCTCATCACTATCCACATGTAACGTATATTGCACTGGCAGATCTTTGATGGCACCAATTTAGTGCCAGATTATTAGCAAGCCCAATGAATGTCAGATGCAAAGCCACGCAACTGTGTGATTGGGTAGACATTTAATTTTCAATTTATGCCATTCCTTGATCTAAATAATTTTACAGACTACTATTTAACTAAATAAAATTACTGAAATGGTTCGTAGAAGTAATTTACAAATGATGCTCATATATGGTTGAGCGTTTGGTAAAAAGACACATATCTTATTGATGATCTGATGCTTTCTCACTCAATTGAACATGTTCTTTTCAGGCATTTGTATAGAGATGTTTTCTTGGATGTAATGTATTGTTCAGTCATAAGAATAGTTTTCTACAGCCTAAACATAACTTCTCTTTCCACCTTTTTGTTGTGGGGTTTTTGGGGAGGGTGGGTGGATGATGAATGGGTGTTTTGGTTTCCATCTCTGATGTAGGATGGGTTTCCTACCATGATAGTGTATGTATGTACCTGTTTTGCAGTTTTTTCTATTGTATTATCTGGCTCAATTGGGCGAATGAATTTTATCTGAATAGGTGCGAATGGTCACTGGTGACAACCTCCAAACAGCTAGAGCAATAGCTTTAGAATGTGGCATTCTAGAGTCAGATGCTGAAGCTACTGAGCCAAATCTCATAGAAGGGAAGGTATTTCGTGCATTGTCGGAAGTTCGAAGACAAGAAATTGCTGAGAAGATATCGGTATGATTTGAAGATCAACTTGTACAACAATAACTGTAAATTGTTCTGTGTGCTTCTTATAATCGAAGTAAAAATTACAGTAACTGTAAATTGTTCTGTGCTTCCTCCTTATAATCGAAGTAAAAATTTGCCAATTTGGCATGAATAAAAGTGTGAGAAATTTGATGCATAGGTAATGGGAAGGTCCTCTCCAAACGATAAGCTACTGCTTGTGCAAGCATTGAGAAAGAAGGGACATGTTGTTGCAGTAACTGGAGATGGCACTAATGATGCTCCCGCACTACATGAGGTATGATACACTCTCAATAGTCTGATTGGTGGTAGAGGTCTGTGGATTGATGTTTCATGAATGGACCATAAAAATCATATGTTTGACAACTAAGATCTCTCTTGTGGAAGTCAAAAGTGGTGGGTGAATGCAGGGTTTCTCAAAATGTGCGTTGATCTGGTTGGTGGATTTCTATTGTCCGTCTGTTCTGGCCGCATTTTTTTCCTCTCAAGTTTCATCTAAATTTATTATGAGATGGTATTAGTTTGTCAATATAAACAATTTTTCTTTTTGGTAATTGTTTTGGACTTTAGGCTGACATCGGTCTTGCTATGGGTATCCAAGGAACAGAAGTTGCAAAAGAGAGCTCAGATATCATTATATTGGATGACAATTTTGCCTCAGTTGTAAAGGTTAGTTACTGTGCATTGCAAGAATTCTAGTAGTGATTGCTCTGTGGAAAATGTTCAGGAGTCTTGCTGACTGACTTTCTATGCCTCTTTTCTTTCGTTTCTTTTTTCTTTGAAACGGGCGATTACACCTTCTGTTTGAACCCAAAAAAAAATTCCTGTAGCATTGGAGATACTGATTTCTGCCCTTCTGAACCCAAAAATACCTGCAGTTCCATTGATACGGTAGAATAGAAACACGAGTTTTATTTATTTATATTGTTGCTTGAAATGTAAAAGGAAATGAACATGATTAGATTTATAATGTTTTATTATTTTTTATTTTCACTAGCACAACGGCTCACAGTACCTTGTAGATGCCAAAGCCTGGACCTGCTGAAACCCAATTCCATTCTTGGGTAAAGGTGTTGCAGTAGATATGGAGCATAGCTCAATGAAGTCTGTATAGTAGAATGTTGGTTGATGAAGGCCTCACAGTTGTCCTTTAATCTGTCTTGGCAATTTAGGTCCTAGCCATTCATCTATTAATCTAGAGTCCTTAATATTCTTCTTGTATGATATTCATAGGAATGGAATTGGGACCTGAGAAATCATAAAATTGTACTTAAAGAACATAAGACATCAACAAATGCATTGTTTGTCCAATGCAGGTAGTCCGTTGGGGCAGGTCTGTTTATGCAAATATTCAGAAATTTATCCAGTTTCAGCTCACGGTTAACGTTGCAGCTCTTGTAATCAATGTTGTGGCAGCAGTTTCATCTGGAGATGTCCCATTAACTGCAGTGCAGGTTTGTTAATACTTACTCTCTCTCTCTCCCTCTCTCTCCCTCTCTCTCTCATGATTTGAGTGTTGCATTTTGCCCTTTTATTTTTCCTTGTACAGCTTCTTTGGGTTAATCTCATCATGGATACGCTTGGAGCACTTGCGTTGGCCACTGAACCACCAACTGATCATCTCATGGATAGGCCTCCTGTTGGTCGAAGGTTAGACTTCTTTAGATGGTGGGAACTGTGCAAATACTTATTGCAGACATGTAAAAGAGCTTATCCTATCATTTCAGCTTTATTGAGAACCGGGCAATGTAGAGCTGGGAAAATATCATTGGTTTGGAGTTCCTTATGCAGAAATAACCCTTTGAATATGTTTCGAAGTGGGTGTAGTTTAATGGCAGATGGCATGGTATAGTTTAGGTCGTTTAGGAGACACTACAGAACTGAAATAAAATGGGCAATTCGGCAAATTTAGATAATGCAAAATTGGTGGATATGGTACTAGCAGTTGGATGGTATGTGTTTAGGGAATGAGTGCTCCTACTTGAAATATAATGAGGCTCGCTATACACTGACTTGATCATGTTGAAACGAGGTTAACGAGGCAGGTCAAGTAAGCGGATTCTGATGTAGTATGCGAATTTGTTTAATTTTTTCCCATTTTGCTAAATCATGCACTCATGCTGCCAGCTTGCCGTGACTCTATGCTCTACAAGTGGACCAGCAAACCCATCCCCTGATCCAAACCGACCGAGGAGCCAAAGCCCAAAGGAGATCTGTAGCAGCCACTGCCCACCAATCCAAGAACAAGGGTTGGCCCCTAAAGCTCCACTCCTATTCAAAACCCCTAAGTGCTTCCTCTTTAGAAGGGAAAACAAACAGGTGGTAGGCCCCAGTAAAATCGAATACCTCCGCCCTAGCCGGAGGTACATAAGCTTCTGCCACTGGATCCTCCCCTCTGCATATTCGCCCCACCAAACACCTCTCCAAATATGCCACCCTATCTTCACAGGATGATGATTCCACCTCCGCATCACAAACCTCACCAACCCCCTTTTCTAACACCTTAAGCTCCTTCTGTGGCCAATCCTGAACCTTGGCCACCTGCAGGTAGGTTTTCGGGGGTTATATGCCTGCCATCCTAACTTCCCTAGGATCAAAATCCAAGAGCTATAGCTAGGATGGTCCATCCACTCCTGAAGTCATATTCTGGCAAGCAAATCCTCTCCACTTTCAGCAACAAGGCCAGAAGTTCCCGGAACATATCCTCTCTCATTTGTTGATGGAAGACCTCCAGCTTTCGGCAACCCCCTGCTAGATTACCTAGGAAGCCCACCCTACCTGATATTAAAGGGGCCTTCTCCATATACCTCCTACCCTTCTGACTTCGGGGCCTATCAAGGTAATAGACCTCTACAACCCTCTCCCTCATTCCAAAACTTCCACTCAATCCTCAGCTTCGACCGCTTCAGACAAGTCGATTGTCTTGGACTAGGAAACACGGACACTTTGTTTAGGGTGCCGTATTAGTGTCCAACACGTGTCAAACACACATACTTCTCGGACACGCCAGTATAAGTGTTGGGCGTGTCCTTAATTTTTATTTATTTATTTTTCAATAGACAAGTCTAGGACACTCCAGTGACACACAGGGACGCGTAGTGGACACATCTAGGATATGTACTAGACATATCTAAGACATATTAGACATATTTAGGACACTTTTTGATGACTTGTGGATATTACATTCATATATATTACACATAAAAATATATAAAAATATATTTTTTTGCCATATCCCTGCTGTGTCCGTGTCCTCACTTTTTAAAAATTGCTGTGTCCTGTGTCCCGTGTCCGTATCTGTATTCGTATCCATGCTTCTTAAGTCTTGGAGCCTAGCTGGAGAACTCTTCTCTTCGTCATTTGAGGTTATCTTCACCTTGGAACATTATGGCTGAAATTGAACTTTAGACTTTTTGACTGTAAGGCTTGATTGACTGCATCCATCTATTACTTTGTTTAAAGAGATTAAAAAATTTTTTTTTCTTATATATGAAGTTTCAACATAATACTCGTTAATGTGCACTTCACAATCTGGTCGATCCAAATCCACCTGAGCCAAATCCATTTTTCGCTCTACACGGACCATCCTTTCTACGTCTGATGGTGTGCTGGTTAATTCTTCTCTTGATGGTAATAATGAGTATTATGTTGCTTTTTTTTTTTTTTTCTCGTTTGCACTTTACAGTAGAAAAAAATGTCCATTACAACCAGCTTTTGCTTGGTTACTTTATTTTTGGGGTTCATATAGGCCACTGCTTCCTTTCCTATTCCTTTTTTATTTCAGGGTCATTTCCCCATTGTGTTTTATCCTGAGTTTAACAAATACACATAGTTAAATTTATATATATACATGTTCCTATGTGCATATACAAAATACAAAATATCCTAATGGGATATAGTTTTCCTGTTCTTATAGAAATAGTAGGTATCAGACTTCCTCTTATACTTCCGTTGTTATACACTTAAATTACACAACTTCCTGCACTAAATGTAGGCCTTGTTATACACTAAATGTAGGCCTTGTATGCTGTCCAAGGAAAAAAAGAGGCTTCAGATGTCCTGTTGATTAGTAATTTATAACTTTAAATACAGTGAGTTTAGCAGCTTTGAATATTAAATCTGATTGGTTGAGAATCTGATATTCAAAGACATGATATGTGATAATTATTGCTGACAGTAAATTCTTCTATATGCATGTCATTTATATTTTGTGTACATAACTTTACATGTTTCCATTCTATTGATTACTAATATGATGGGATACTTTTTCCACCAAATTGGTATTTATTGAGCACAATTTTACTAATTTGGTCACCGGGGATTTGATATGATTTCCCAATGTAGTAGTTAATACCAGATATTACTAAATATTTAGTAAAGGAGGGTCACATGCGATGCGAGTCTGCCTTACCCCATTGTATATTTGTCTTCTTGAAATTCAGTTATTTCCAGTCCCTGTATCAGTTATTTCCTCTTTTCATAATTTGCTCTCTGTATCTCCAAGTGGCAAAAGGTGAAGCCTGCATAGACCTGTATTCCAAAACTGTCTGCCACACTAGTTGGAGTGTTGGCTTTATATAAAAGTATAAAAGAAGGGCCATTTACCAAAATATATTTATTTTATTCAATAATTATTAAATTGGGGTTAAAACCTCAATATTTACAAAACCCACGTTAAGCGTCATTAGTGTTGACGCCTTTATTAAAAGCGTCAACGCTAATGATGCTTTTCTTTTAATTTATCGAAATTATTGGAAATAACTAGAAGACGCTAAGAGCACTGATGTTTTCCATGCAATACTAAAAACGTCATTGTTAATGACGCTTTTTAGGAAAATAATAAAAACATTATTGGCAATGACGCTTTAATAAAAACATCATTGGCAATCATGTTTTTATATTAGAAATTTTTTTTTTTATCTAGCCTAACTCCTTCACCGGACTCCAATTGATGCGTTATCAGCGCCCGCAAATTCACTTTCCCTAGACACTGTTATGTTGAGTTTCTTGTCCAATGAAAGCCGTTTGGCCGATTTGACATCATCAAACTCCGATTTCATAGTTTTTGAAATCTCTAAATCTCCGGGAAGAGAAAACGCGATAACTCATTTACCGGGACTCCAATTGACGCTTCGTCAGCTCCTGCAGATCCACTTTCTCTAGATGGTGTTGTGTGTTGAGTTTTGCATCCAATGGAGGCCGTTTGGCTTATTTGGCATCGCCGAACTCCGATTTCAATGTTTTTGAAATCTCTAAGTCTTTGAGAGGGGAAAACGCAATAACTCCTTTGCCGGGACTCCGATCAATGTGCCATCAGCACCCACAGATCCAGACCTTCCCACGACAATAACGGTCCCGACTGGTTACAGTAGCATTACCACCCCCCTCCAAGTTTGTGAAGAAAGGGATAGGAGTGTATCATTTGGATATATCAATCGAGGATGATGGCGGTTCACCAAATTCATGCCCCTCATCATCGGATTCATCACCCCCCTCCAAATTTCCTCAACAAACACCTAACTAATCTGGACCCTAAAAATATCAAGACTGCCAAACAAACATAAAACAACAATTATTTTCTAGCAAACAAACAGAGACCAACAATCAAGGAAAAAGGTGTCACAAAACAACAAGTATACACAAGACTAAATAATATATATATATATAGAGAGAGAGAGAGAATCGCTTGCTTGTTACCTCAGTTTCGAAAATGTCTACAACGGCGGGGAGGGGCGAAGACACAGACAACAATGGGGGACGGAGAGGGCCGGAGAGAGAGGATACCGGCAAAGACCGTTGCAAAAATTCGACCGTCGAATTCAGTTGGGAGAGAAGCGTTGGTTTCAGCCAAAAGCGTCAACACTAAAAGCATCAAACCTAGGGTTGGGGTTATAAACTCTGAACTCGTCAATCACAATGACGCTTTAAGGAAAGCGTCAATACTATTGATGTTTTCTTTTAAGAAACTAAAAGCGCCAATGCTATTGACGCTTTTACTTAAAACATCATTTCTATTGACGATTTTAATAGCGAACTAAAAGCGTCATTGCTATTGACGCTTTTAGTTATTTTTCGTAATTCACTTTTTGAACAGAAATTAAAATTTAAATCGTCATTAGCATTGACGCTTTTGGTAAAGGCGTCAATGCCAATGATGCTTAACGAGGGTTTTGTTTATATTAAAAAAGTGACCCGTTTAATAATTATTGAATAAAATAAATGTATTTTTGGTAAATGGCCCTATAAAAGAATATGTTATTAGTTATATAGTGCTGAATATAGTACTTAGTAAGAAATGGCATTGTCTTTCTATCCAATTTTTTCTCTAATTTTGTTGATGGTCTTCTCATCATATAATTGTTCGTGTTTGATATGTTGTGCACTGCACTGATTTCTTTGTGTTCTGCTCTTTTCTTAGGGAACCTCTGATAACAAATATCATGTGGAGGAACCTACTAATTCAGGTATTCTTTGCTTTCCTTTAGATGCAGCTATTCTGTGTCACCACACTGATAAAATTTGGGGTTTCAAAAATCATGTCTTTGGTTCATTTTATTTCCATAAATAATAATTTATTGTTGATGGCTGAAAAACTACAGGCTGTATATCAAGTGACTGTTCTGCTTATCCTCAATTTCAAAGGCATAAGTATCCTGAATTTAAAGCATGACAGCATTGACCGTGCTACTAAAGTGAAGAATACATTCATATTCAATACATTTGTCCTTTGTCAGGTAAGTCTACTGACCCAAATCAAAAAGACAAAATGGATTGCTTAAGCTGTGATTGACTATTAACATACATGTCAATGATCCTGTAATTGGGACTTCAAGTTGAGCTGAGATATGAAGGTTCATAGTGACCTGTTGCCCCATCACTACAGGAAAAGTGGTTTCTTCCTTTCCCTACAAGAATATATCTAGCTTATCTTTCTTTTGGACACTGCAGAAAATTGAGATCATCCTAATTTGCTTATCACTTCACAACATAGTAGCAGATGTGATTTTTTTCATTCCCTTCCTTTTTCTTTGCATGATAGTTAAATCATCCCAATGCTTATGATCTCCTTTCAGTTTTGACTCCCTGAACAATAAAAGTGTGTATCAAATGTTAATACAATTAGTCATTACATTTCCATGTAACATCCAATGCTCAATTATTCGCTGGTAAAGCATGTTATAGCGTAATTGTTAGGCAACTTTGTTTAATGAACTTGGCTGAGCCAACCCTGAGGCAAATGTTTTGTGAGAGCCAATGTGCTTGACAAGAGTGAAACTTGTAATTAAACCCAAGGCAATCACCATTAATCTCAGTTGAAGTGGGCTAGGTTCAGTTTATCTGCACCTTCATGTTTAACTAGCCAATTTCTCGATGTGATTGCGTGGTCATTTTATTTTTCTGTGTTTTCTTTAAAGCCCATAAAATAACTAACCATTGAGATTGCAGATTTTCAACGAATTTAATGCTCGGAAGCCTGATGAAATTAATATATTCAAAGGTGTGACCAGAAACTATCTCTTCATGGGGATAGTTGGCCTAACTCTTGTGCTTCAGGTCTCTCTCTCTCTCTCTCTCTCTCTCTCTCTCTCTCTCTCTCTCTCTCTACAGAGATTTATCCTGCATACTTGCGTGGCTTTACTTATTTCTGTTCTTTATCTTTATCAGGTCATTATAATCATGTTCCTCGGAAAGTTTACTTCAACAGTTAGGCTCAGCTGGAAACTGTGGCTTATTTCCTTTGCCATTGCCTTTATGAGGTCAGCCTGCTAGTGGTGATGAGATATTGAAGTAGAAATAACCGATGCTTTCAAGATGCACGTTAGCTACATAATTTATGGTTATACCATAGATGCTTGCCCCTCCCTTGCACCCTCTCCCCCCAAACACCACCACCAACACACGCACACCCCATCCTTCTCTCTCTCTCTCTCTCTCTCTCTCTCTCCATTTTCTTTTTCCTTTCTTTTTTTTTTTCACGCCGAGGAGAGGGATTCACTTTAAAGGGTTTTCAATTTAATAATCTTTAATTGCTAAATCAACTGTAATTATCAGGGGGTCGGATATGTGAAATAATTATACAACTAACCCACTTTTCTTGAACCAGTTGGCCTCTAGCAATAGTTGGGAAGTTGATTCCTGTCCCTGAGACTCCTTTCAGCAAATTCTTCATGAGAATATTGCCTCGACGAAGAACTTCACGAGGTAAAAATCATTTTCTTATCAGTTTGGGCATCAAGATGGAACTGTTTGCTGGCTCAATTAATTTGACATTCTTGGATTTCAGGTTCACTCAACAGGAGACAGGATGGTGCTGAGTGAAAATAGACTACTCATTCTCAGGGTCGTTTTTCATTTTCTTTCCTCCCTCTCCACAGTTATTAGTCACAAAGATGTAAAAAAATACACATTCCTGCTAGCTCAGTGAAACTTGAAGTGGTACTTTCTTAGCCAGTAAAACTTATTTACTCCCACTCTCTATACAAATCTGCAAAAAATTGCCAGATCTCAAGTGATATGTCTTGCTTTTGGTTTTTTTTGGGATCAATTGGGATTTTGTGGTTTGCACTTTGGTAAAGAATATGATATTCCATCCTCTTTTTTTAGTTGTGATACTCAAAATTGCTTGCAATGAGCTCCTTGAACTGTATCCCAGTTTAATGTTAATTTGCATTCTTGAGGATTGATGTATTCTTAAATAGAGTGGATTGCATCACAGTTCAGAGTCTTGGGGAGTAAATCCATCCTTGCATTTCTTTTTTCCTAGTCAGAATTGGGGACTGGATGATTTTGCGACTTGAAACTCCACTATTCATGTGATCTTGACATTAATGCTATATTTGATTTTTGAATTTGTACATTTTTCTTCTTTTCTTTTGGGTTAAGTGAGGCCATGCTCTGGAATGCATTCTCTACATGCTAACTGGATGCAAAAGAAAATCAAAGGGAAATCAAATTACTTGTATATTTTATTTTTTAAGGGTAATAAAAAATGATATTTTGATAAATTTGTATTTTTTTTATCCAACTATGACCACGAAAATAAATTTAGTTTTTTGAATTGTTTGATAAATATTACGCTTTTGCTTCACATTTTCTTGAGCCAACTAGAAATTAAAATAATATATTTAGGGCTTTTCACTTTATTCTTTTTTTTTTTTCTTTTCAAATCTAAGATCCAAACGTAAATGTTGTAGTATGGTATCTTATACTTTGCTTTGGATTAACTTTCTAAAGTTGCCGCAAATCACCTTTACAACATGAGGTAGAGTTTGATATCATGTGTTACTGTTAAAGGGTAGTCTAGTAAGGTGGACCAGCGCTCGGCTGGTCCTTATCTAAAACTTGAAATCTCAAAGTTTAATTACTTTTCAAGTCCAATTGTTTGGTTATTTGTTAGTTATTATTCATGCAATGCAAAAAATTTAAATGTTTTGTGTGAACAGTAACTTTATATGAATTTGAGAGAGTAGTTTTAGTTGTTGAACGTCTGGAGACCTTGTAACAAAAAAAAAATGTGGTAGTCTAGTACGGGAAGTTTTCCTTACTCAAGTTTTTTAAACTTAATTTCACACTTGGATGCTGTTTTTTAGCAAGCCAAGTTTATTACCAATTCAATTGACGTTTTTATTGAAAATGCTAATCGAATAGACGTTTTTTAAGGTGTACTCCAAATCGTATATACAGCGCATGCCTTTATGCAACAAGCTAAGTTTATCGCTAATTCAATTGGCGTTTTTATTGAAAATATTAATCGAATAGATGTTTTTTAAGGTGTACTATAAATCATATATATGGCGCAAAAAATATGGCGCAAAAAACTACCAATTGAATTGGCAATTTTAATGAAATCGCCAATTCAATTGGCGATTTCATTAAAATTGCTAATTCATTTGGCTATTTCATTAACATAAAACTAGGGCTCATTTGTTTATAAAACATAAAACTAGTTCATAAAACTAGTTCATGCCTCTCTCTCTCTCTCTCTCTCTCTCTCTCTCTCTCTCTCTCGTTCAATTTCAACCCCACTATTGACTCATCACCGTTCATTTCTAGAAGTATCTAGCACCCTTTCACAAAGGAAGGTCAATTTTCTCTCTTCCCATTTCATGCATTTATCTATGTATGTATATAAAGAATATTTGGATACTTGCATAGCAAATTGATATTTGGGTATTGCAAATTGTAATTGCATAGCCAATCGATAGCCCCCCAAAAAATGACATTGTAGGTGTTACACGAAGAGTATAGCTTGGGTTGACGTTGATTTATTCTTTCTCATTTTTTTTTAAGCTCATGGTGTTTTGATTGTATAGGATGTTGTGATGCTAATGAAACTGTAGGTTGTTTTAAGTGTAATGAAATATTATGGCTATATGTACAGTAACAAACTTTGCCGAATTTGACACCCAAAGGGCTCTATGGGCAGAATCTTATTATTTTGATGGCCTTTGGATAGGGAGTTTTTTTTTAAATGGTATGAAGGGCTGTTATAAAACCTTTTTATTGCTGTCTTATTAATTTAGAGTAACCCATCTGTCCAATTTTGTATCTCTACATCTATGTTTTGTTTTCTGTGTGGTTACAATGTTATAGGTTTGTACATGTAGACTTTTGCCATTGCATATAATATGTAGTAGCTTTGGCCTCCTCTAATTCCTCATCCTAGCACCATGGATTGCAAAATCAGGCCCGACATTTATCATTTATAACTGCTCTCCTCTCTTAATCATGCCTATCTAAGAAACTTGGCATTGGTGCGGGTCTGTTTCTTCACCTAGTTTATCTATTTACTGAGAAACTAAATGAAATAGCAGTAGTAGGAAAAGAAACATGGGAAAAATCAACTTGTTTTGTGACCCTCCTATATATTATATGTATATTTGTAATGCCTTCTTGTATTGCACCAAAGAGGAGGGTCAAGTGATGATTGACTGTCAAATTAAAAAATTTCTGATGGGCACTACTCATGCAAGATTTTATGAAATCTAGGGCCTTGATTTGTAGACTTAACTTGATAATTGGCGTCCACAAGATTAACAACGTGGAGCTTGTTTATTAATCAGAAATGGATGACTCTAAATTATTACATGCTGAATATCCCCTCATGCTATGCTTTGAATTTAGGTTCACTCTTGACGTTTTATGTTATGGATAGTGTTTGCTTATGAATGATGGCCTTTAATCTAGCTACTTCCTTGTACTCCTATGTGGGCTAACCTGGATTAGTTCTTCTTCTTTTAGATGGATTAGTTCTTTCTTTGCTTCTTGAGATAAACCTGAATATTTTGATTGAAAATTTTGATGTAATAGAGTTAATTTATCTCTCACAAAAGGTTAGTACTTGTTTCCACAAGCAATACAGCTAGACTAATTTGGGCAGCATCTATATGAACTTTCTAAAATAGGGATTAGTTCCATTTTTTTCTTATAATAAATATTAGTTACTGAGAATGCTTTCCTACTTCGAGTTTATAAAATAGAATTGAAGGAAAATTTTGAAATACATTCATTAGAACTTAGATAAGCACTGTCGCTGAAGAAGTGAAAGAGAAAGGAACAAAAGAAAAGCAAGACAAATTATAAAAAAATAATTAATTTATCTACTTGGTTTTGTTTATATATATATATATATATATATATTTTTTTTTTTTTTGTATACTTCGGAGTAGATCTACTTGGTTTTATAAAGACAGTGGAAGGAGTCAACTTTTCCTTCTTTGAAATTCAAAAAAACTATAAAAAAGTAATAAGATAACTACTAAAAAAGAAGGAGAAGGGTTAACCCATTGGTAGAGACACCCTCACCTATTATTATAGTCATGATTTCAGCTTATGCTCCATTGATCCCCTTTTGAAGGCTTTGGCTCTTCAATTTCCAAAAAAAGGACAACTAGCGACCACCGCAGCTACTCGTCAGGTGCCAGCGGATGGTCGCTAGCATTTTGTGTCGGGGAAGAAGATAGCATTACATATGCAATTCGGGTTCCAATCATAGCATGACATATGCAAGTCTTTGTTGAATGTTTTGCTTTTGAATGTTGTTATTATTTGTTTGATAATAGGCACAGGTAAGTAATAACGACAATAGTACTGTTTTATTGGGGGGAAAAAGATAGTATGAGATAGTTGAGAAGGGATAGCCTATAATATAGAGGCTAGTGGATGTTATAATATAGAACTGAGAATCTCACTTGGTGGGTTACGAGACATGATCATTCCTAAGATGGATGAGTATGGAGAATATGTAAGTATAAAGTTCATATGTAGATACCTTGTTAGACAAAATGGAGAAGTATGAACATATAAGAAGTTGTTGGTCAAAGACAACGGTACATTGCAAAGTGTGTTAAATCTCCCTTCAAAATACCCTGACATGTATTGTGTTGTTATGTACATTGAGAAAAATATCTCCACAATGACCACCAGTCACAGTCGTCCTAATTTTAATTGGAGAGATGTCCAGTCCTACAGTAAAATCTTGGCAAGGAGACGTGATGCATCGACCTTGGGAACATTTACTATAATGCTTATAGCTGGGGAAAGTAGTGGAAGCGCAATCCCAGAGGATGCACCTGGCCAACCAATGTCTAACATTTTCACCTCATACGATGATTACTCACATGGTCGGAGTAATGTTGAACAATTGCATGACTTTGACAGTCGACCAACATAGCAACCATAATATGCTTCGAGCCAAGGGGGTGCGCAGAGACGAAAGGTCTCAGTGCAAGTATAGATCCCGTAGAACGCTTTGTGGGCCTTAATGAGATTGGTAAAGGAATAAATGAAAATGAAGATGAAGATGTAGACGTTGTTCAATCCGATCAATCAAAGCAAGATGTTGATGTTTTACTGAGAAACGATGAAAATGACGACTCTGATGACAATGGGCAAGAACAAGTGAACCTTCCTGAATTGAATGACAATCTGGTGCCCTTTTTTACGAACCTGGATGGGGTAAATGATTCTGCAGTTGGTCGAGACTTATACCATCGCAGTCCGATATGATCAAATGCTAATGCAGAGTTTGTAGAAAGGATAGTTTTCAAAGATAAAGATGTAATGATCCGTGCATGTAATTGGTATCATGTGAAGAGGAACAAACATTATTATGTTGTAAAAACAAATAAAAAGGTTTAGAGTACTAGGTGCAGCCACAATTGCCCATGGAAACTGCGTACCTGTTTAAAAAAGAAGCATACTTTGTTTGAAATCACACAATACCCTGGGCCTCATACATGTTTACATGGAATGGAGAGTTTGGATCACCGTAATCTTAATTCGACATTCATTGCACATGTGATTAAGACACAAGTTATGGTAAGTTCCTATAAATTCTAAATTAAAAGTAAGATGTTTGGATATTATGCAGTAATGCTCATATGAATATAAAGATTGAATATTTATTTTGTTATGGTGTACAAGAAGACCCTGGATGGAAGATAACTTCCATAGTCGAGAGTGTAAAAAATAGTGCTGGTTTCATAGTCTCATATAAAAAAGCTTGGCTTGGAAGAACAAAAGTCATTGCGATGGTTTTCAGGGATTGGGATGAGTCCTATGAAAAGTTACCAAGGTACATGACAACGTTGCAGTTCAAGAACCCGAACACAACTGTGATTTTGGAAACACGTGACATTGGAAGGTCTGCCGACGTTGCGCTTGACAGAATTTTCTAGGCATTCCGACCATGCATTGAAGGTTTCAACCACTGCCCTCCAGCGATTTGTATCGACAATACCCATCTTTATAAGAAATATACAGGAGTGTTGTTGATTGTTGTGGCCAAAACTGTTGCTAACAACATTTTTTCTCTATTTCTCGCAGTAGTTGAATATAAAAACTATCGTGATTAGTCATGGTTTTTCTACCATATTAGGCATCTTATTGTGCCAGGTAAAGAGGGGATCACATTGATTTCTAATTAGCATGTAACCATATTAAGCACAGTAAAAGATTATTGGGAAAGTCCACAAGACAAGCAACCAGTTAGAGTTCATCAATATTGCTTTAGGCACTTTAAAAGTAATAACCAGAAAAAGTTCAACAACGCTAAAGTTAAGGATCTTATATGAAAAGCTAAAACTGCCCGTTAGGTGCGCAAGTTCGACGAGGCAATGGATAAGATTAAAAATTTACAAACGGAGTCGGCGGCAAAAGCATTTCATGACCTGTGTAATGAGGACCCTAGGAAGTGGACATTAGCGCATGACAGAGGTTATTGTTGGGGAGTTATAACCACCAACGATTTAGAGTACTATAATAATGTCTTAAAAGTTGCATGAGACTTGCCTATAACCGCATGTGTTCAGGTTACTTTCCACCATTTGGTGGCAACTTTCACCACGAAATGAGTACAAATTCATCGTGCCATAAAGAAAGGGTTGAGGTACACATCGAAAGTGCAAAAGAAGATAAAATCTCATCAAGCTCGATCAGCGATGCATAGCGTTAATGTCTTTAATTGGTAATGTCACAAAATTTATACAGTGTTTTTAATTCACACCGTTTATTGATAGATTTGTACAAGTCTCAAACTCTATTACAACCATTAAGTGATTATATTCCAAATGTAGAGCTCAAGGTTCCGTTGAGATTATTACAAATCCAGTAGGCACGAAAAGAAATAACAGACATCCGGTGACTCTGAATCCTCCATCATGTAACTATGAAAAATGGGTCATCTACCATTATCCTTGTTTACACATGCTGGCAGTTTGCACAAAAACAGGTAGACAACCATGGGGCTTAATTGCTCCTCAATATAACCTCAACGTTTTTGCTCACGTGTACGAATCAAGTTTCCAACTGATGGTGCACGAGCATTATTGGGCTTCATACGATGGTCTTAAGCTCATTCCAAATCCGAACCGTCGAAGAGAAGCCATGCCCGGGTCTCCAAAAAACAAATGAATCCAAAATAAGATGGACGTCTCTAGGAGACAACAAACCAATAATTATGGTATTTGTAAGCAACAAGGCCATGATAGGCGTAAATTCCAAACCGAACCACCTGAGTTATGTATTGGAAGAACAATTAGCTAGCTCATGAAAGCTTATTTGTATTTCTATTTAAGATAATGGTTAGTTGTAATTATATTTGAACTTAATCGTATTATGCACATGCATAAAGGTTTTATTGGTAGGTTTATGAGGCTTTGGTCCCATCATTGACAACCTTTATGCAACAACCCAGTCCTATCATTAACAGCCTTTATGCAGCAACCCAATGACTTCTGTAGACTCTAATATCATATTGGAAGTCTTAACTCAGCTTGCACATCATTGATAACTTTTTCAGGGTTTTGTCACATCGTTTACATGCATAAAGGTTTTATTGGTAGGTCTCTGAGGCTTTGGTCTCATTATTAACAACCTTTATGCAGAAACCCAATAACTTCTGCAGACCCTAACATCATATTGGAAACCTTAACTCAACTGGCACATCATTGATATCTTTCTCAAGGTTTTGTCACATCGTTCACATGCATAGAGGTTTTACTAATAGGTTTCTAAGGCTTCAGACACATAGTCGTGAGACCTCTTATTAGTGGACCGACGTGACCTTTGAGTGAGTCCTATATAATGACTAAATGACACATGTTTTTTTCACTATGATACAACTAAAACATGAAATACACTGTTGGTAATATTTTTGAGGCAACAGGACGTCATTAGGTTGGGTATAATGAGTGAGAGTATCCGTTGGACCCTAATAAGCGATACTCGCGTAACATTCTCAATATAATGTACGATGAGTATCAACATCGTATTAAGAAGGCTGAAGTCTGGTAGATATTTGTCGAAGTGTGAACAATTTAGTTCCTCAGCGGAGGGTCATGCATATGCCGATTAATACTCCTCACGAGTTGCAAATGGCATTGCACCGTCTTCGTGAAGAAGTTAACAGAATGACAAAGCATCACTAGAGATGGTCATTTATCCAGTCAACCAACGAGAAGAAAGAAGATGGATTTATGGGTGAATGAGATATGTATATGCAGGCTAGTAATGAGGAGCAATATCAATCAAACATCAAGATGTCCGATGAAGAGAATGTTTAATACATTGGCTTTGTATTGTATTAGTACTGAACCTATTTGTAGTTGTACTTGGTATTAGCTGTCTTTGTACCCAGCTTATGTAGTGCCTATTTTTGTCTAATAATGGTGTACTTGCGAATAAAACAGACATGAACTTGTCATTGCAAATAACAAATACATACCAGCCCCTATTTCAGTAAGTAGACTAACTAATAACCAACTAAACATAAAATATGCGAAATACCAGACTAAAGAACATAGTGGTGACCAACTGATATCTCAATCCTCATCTGACATCTCGTAGTCGGATACGTACTTTTGATTGTTTAAAGCCTTGGTGCGCTCTTCCATTGTGAGTTCTCTCTTGCTAGCCTTTGTCATCTCTATGGCAAGTTGGAGTATAAAGTATCGATATCGCTGCATAAGTATTATGTTACTTTTCCTTTTTATCCTTGTTCCTGCTTCTTCATAGTCCTCCATATTCCTCCTCGGCATGGTTTGAGACCGGTGTTTAGGGATTTTGACCCCGAAATCCTATAGATCAGTGAGTAATCGCCGTTGTTCCTCTACCCTAACCACCCACTCTTGCCATAGACCAGCATATTAGTTTTTAAGGCTCAAGTACTTTTCTCTCCAATACTCAATTTCGAATGGAGGCAACAACCACACTTAAAGATGTCACCAATTGGCCAAACTGGATGGACGTCCGGTTGCCATTGTGCGAGCCCAAGTATATAAGTGTGGAGTTGACAAATATTATCGAAATGGCCTCCCCATTGCTTGTATTTATAGATGGATTTGACAGTTGTTCGTATTATAATCACGTATAATTAAATAGTTTAATGTAATTCATTTATTTATTACTATTTTCACCCCATATGTTACATGTCAATTACAAGTCTTATGAATACATCTTTTCTTGGGCCTATCGATCGTACTGTGCTGACGTTACAGGCTTATCATCGATCAAGTAGGATATAGGACCATGAGGTATGCACAATTATAATATGTTTTATATTTATGCATATATTTTATGAAATTTCATATGTATACTAATGTCCTTCCAATTAATTATGTAGGGTACAGATCCTCTTAAATGCAGATGCGCTGCCACGCATTTATACGATGTGTAGCTACACCCACGTATTTTGCAGTATGTACTATGTGCTTGTTTCTACAGTGTCTACCAAGTTGTGATGATCGGTTGGACCATCACTTGATCATGACATTAGTAAAGCATTGACGACAGGAGACCCATACCTTCTATCTCACTATTTGGGAGGCTAGCATCACTTTGCAAGATGTTTCTATACTATTAGGACTACTTGTCGATGGCAAGCCTATCATTCGACAGGAGGATCGGGCTACCGTGCAGCAGTGGCAGGACATGTGTGTCCAGTTGTTAGGTGTGACCCCACCTCCAGAACAGTTAGATAAAGGGCGCGTTCGGATTACATGGCTCCGTGACACTTTCGAGGCTCTTCCAGATGAATCTGATGATGTTACTGTCCAGCGGCATGCACGTGCATACATACTTTGCCTAATTGGGAGGGTGCTGATGTCAGATTTATCGCAAACTCTTGTGAGACTGTCATACCTCCCATTTCTAGAGGACTTAGACGCGACGGGGAGATATAGCTAGGGCAATGCCACCTTAGCTATGCTTTATAGGTCGATGTGCCGGGCAACGAAGCCAAACAGAAAGTAGATAGCGGGCAAACTACTTTTGTTGCAGGGTCAATAATATTGAACTTTATCCAGTATGTTGTACTGTTTTATTTTTATTGCATTTACTAATTGTGTTAACATTAAACTTTATTCAGGTATGGATTTAGGAGAAATTCCCACGCATGTGCCCTAATCGTAGAGATCAGTCTACTGATGGCCAGCAGCCCTTACTTATAGATGGAGTGCAGTTACCCGGTGGCCTATGGGGAGTTAGGTATGTACCAATCAATTACCTATGTTTACCTTTATATCTTTAATCATTAAACATAGTTTTGATATTATGTCCACATATCTGTCAGATGGAGATTGAGATATCATACAGATATAGTGTCAACCCATTTTGTCTGTGTATACCGTGACCAGTTGGACCGCTTGAGGTCAGACGAGGTATGAATACTATATGGATTTTTTTTTTGTTTTTTCATTCATATATTTCAATTAGTAATGGGTACCACATTTTCATATGTTTATAGTTCATATAGAGGCTATATGATGTTATCATGGATTCATTTCCAGATTATTGTCAAGTTGGAAGAGATATCTGGATGACTCGATCCCCATTATTGTGCTTCGAGGTCATTGAGTGGCATCTGTCTAATCGTGTATGTCGATAGTTTGGTTTCAAACAGGTCATTCCACAGGCTCTTAACACATCTACTAACTGACATGGTTTAGATGGGCGTGGGAGACATAACACCGATTGGAGCCAGGTTCATAGACAGTACATAGAGCAATGGCAGTAACGTCGTGATCATATTGTAATTGGGGTTCCTATTGTTGGAGACATGCGATATGAGGATCTATATATACAGTGCTATCGCTGTATCACATGCCCATTGGTGGGCAATCCAGCTTACCCCCCGGATCAAGGCTACCTGGAGGTCGAGTCTACGGTAGAGATTACGGTTAGTAGTCTTTTATGTAATATGGTTTTTCAAAGCAAATATGAATTGGTAAAGGGACATAAAAATTAGGCTTTATTTTGCAAACTCGTCATTTCACGACCGTGCATCAACTTATAGATCGTACTATATAAGGGTTTGGGATTGATCCGGCAATGGAGGACATGTATAGGGCGCGTGACTTATGTACCAAATCACTAGAGATATAACGTGAGCAGCAGCGTATTTTGCAGGCCTAGCTCTCAGTTTTAGCAGTTCCAGCCGCTTTCCCTCCCATGCCGACAAAGTCAGGTCGTGGACCGTGTTTACATCACATGCCCCCCTCAGTCGATAACACTCAGACACATAAATCACATGTGATATAGAGTATGCCAGCACATACATATCACAGTGACCCTCGATATGTACCCTCATCATCATATGCCACCAGTTGCGAGGTGAGACCTCATCGCACAGCACCCCGCCACAACGTTTTCCCTGTTTTTTATAACCAGCGATCTGGTTCCTCGCCTATCGCAAATGATATGAGATTTCATGCACCTTTGGAACCATTGTTAGCTAAAAGGCACCGTATAGAGACGTCTTTCATGGATACCCAGGGTCACGTTCCATCTACTGTGCCATCCTAGACCACCATCACAAGTAGATGGGTCATCTCAGCTCACTCAGGTCAGCAGTAGGCCTCTCATTGATCCAGTAGACGTAGTCCCTTCCATTGACCCACATCAGCATATACCTCCTAAGGGCGTTTTACAAATCACCCAAGCAAAGCCATCTCAGTCAAGACTACGTAGTATCACACATATCTTTACCCGTAAGTTCACATGAGATAGGAGGCCACCCCCAGGTGGTATATGTGGTCATGTATAGTACTTGGGGGTATAGGGTTTGTATTAGGTACATTTTGAGAAGTTGTCGAACATTTGTTGATGTAATCGAATATTATGATTATTTCTAGTATCACGTGTTTATGGATGTATCAAATTTTGTAATTCATGTAATTTTGTTGTAATAAAATATTATGGTTATTTATAAAATAGTTCATCTTCTACGTTACCATATTGCCAGTTAGGGTTATGTTCTGAGATGTCACGTCAATGCTAAAGTGTACATCAGCTTCACACAAAGCCTTGTCCTGAACCTTTCACCTGAAGGCTACACAAAAAGCTTGTTTCGCATCCCATTGAATTCACGTGAACTATTTACTCATGCATTGTATTGTATTACCTATATATACGTCATACCATTACATGAACGAGTGTTAAACCATACTTCCTAACATGTCGAAGCGAAAAGGATTATTTGGGGCATCATGTAGTCATTCGGCTCGAAACGGCAACACAAATGAAAACCAATCCTCACCCATTCATATGGTGCATACATGCATGGACCCAGTCGGTAACAAATGGTATGGCCGAAAGCGTTGCTTTCTTAACAAACCAATCCTAATGCACGATATGATGGGTCCGGTCAGCCACATCTCCATCGGCGATGTGTCCTTATGTTCACCCCGCGGGGCGACTGACGACCAATGCATAAGGTTGTCGTGGAAAGACTTGTTCGATAAATGATGCGAACAAGAGATGTATTGCCGATGGCATGGCCTCCATGCCCTAAAGGCCCGTTCAGTTAAGCTGTTCAACAGACGATCACCTAACAGCGAGATCATAAAAGCACTCGAATGCGAGGTTAATCAAATACAACGAAAGTTGGATAGATATCATTTTACACAGCAAGCGAAGGAACAATGTGGTGATCCAACACAAAGAATATTAGAAATTGTTGAAGATCCGTTGCTAGTTTCTGACCTAGAACTTTTAGACTTCTCAAAAGAATAAGGTGACAATGACTTTGAAAACTATCTACATAGTAGTCTTAGCGTTGCTAGCAAACCACTATATTGTTATGAACATGGTCCATAAAGCTTGGTCTAGTTTTTATTTCAGTATAATGTAAAAAGTTATTATGTTTTTATGTAATATATGTATGACCTCGGGTTATATTTGTCATTTTCTATTTAATGTCATTTATATTGGACGTTGAGGTACCGAAATGGGAGGAAAGGGTCCAGGGAGTGCAAAACTTGGTAGGAGGCAACGATGTGTCACGAGTAACGTGTGAGACTTGACAGCACATCAAATGGACCCTCGGTTCAGAAGTTATGAAAAGTTTCGAAATTCCGAAACTTAGGTTCTTGGGAGAAGGCCAACTCAACTATTGGGGTATCGAAATGGCGAGTAAGGGTCCGAGGAGTACAAAATTTGGCGGGGTGGCACCGGTGTGTCATAAGTGACGTGTGAAACTTGACAGCACGTCAAACGGACCCCCAGTTTGAAAGTTATGTAAAGTTTTGAAATTCCAAAACTTAGGATCTCTAGAGAAGGCCAACTCGGCCATTGGGGTACCGAAATGGAAAGAAAGGGTCTTGAGAATGCGAAACTTGGTATAAGGCACCGGTGTGTCACGATTGACATGTGGGGTTTGACGACACATCAAACGGACCCTCGGTTTGGAAGTTATGCAAAATTTCAGAATTTCAGAACTTAGATTCTCGGGAGAAAGTCAAGTCAGTCGTTGGGATACCGAAATGGCGAGAAAGGATCCAGAGAGTGCAAAACTTGCCGAGAGACACCGTTGTGTAACGAGTGACGTGTGAAACTTGACGACACGTCAAACAAACTCCCAGTTTGAAAGTTATGCAAAGTTTTAGAATTTCAAAACTTAGGTTCTCAAGAAGGCCAACTCGGCCGTTGGGGTATCGAAATGGCAAGGAAATGCCTAAGGAGTGTGAAACTTAACATGAGGCACTAGTATGTCACGAATGACGTGTAAGACTTGATGGCACATCAAACGGACCCCTAGTTTAGAAGTTATGAGTTTTTGGGTGTTGGGAGAGATTGTTGATATGAAACTATCAATTTTAATAAAATCGTCAATTGAATTGCCGGTTTCAATGAAATCACTAATTGAATTGACGATTTCATTAAAACTGTCAATTCAATTGACCATTTTTTGGACCATATATACGAATTTGCAATACAAGTTAAAAACGGCCATTCTATTAGCTTTTTCAATAAAAACACCAATTGAATTGGCAGTGAACTTGCATTGCTGCAAAAAGTCAATACAGCACCTAAGTGCGGAATTAAGTTTAAAATAACTAAGTGTCAGAGAAACTACCCGTCTAGTACTCCAACGATTGCCAAAAAGGCCATGGAGTGGGTTACCTAACCAGCACTTATTGTTTTGCCAAACACTTCCAATAAATCCATAATTATCATTTGCCACTGTTTTGTTAAAAGCTAGACAATAAATTGGATTTGAATCCTGAGAGTTTGAGTACATGCTTCTGATCTTAGATACCTTAACCACTAAGTAGATAAATAAATATTTCACACACAAGAATATTACACAGTGCATACAATATCAAGATTTACATTTCGTAATCGCTACTAATTTCCAAATTACATATTGAGATGAGCATGAATTTTGAAATTTATATCATGAAAAAATTAAGACTTATACTTTATAGTAAAACCTATTGCACATCAGCATTGTAATTGAATAGCAAGATACAGGTAGCCCCGCACTTCTTAACTTCCATTTTATATTAAAAGATATGAGTAATGTAGCAGCCTGAAAGTAGTGGAAAGCCAAAAGTTTCAAATTTGTAATGTTTTGCCAACACAAATGATAGGGCATGTTTGGGAGAGAATAAATAGATGGCAAAGAAAAACCTACTAGCCCCGAAAAGAAAAAGAGGGGGGGGTGGGGGGGGGTGGTTTTGGGTTGGGGAATAAAAATTAAAAAAGAGGTGAAATGGTGTATATATAGTATGACGAACACTGTCCCGGGTCTAAGTTCTGTACCCACCGGCAAATTTACATTTACTAGCAAGAGATATCAATAAGGTTCTCATAAAGCAGGCAGTGGAAATGGTGCATGGCCTTCTCCACAGAGGGAGCATACCTGCCGCTACAGTATGCAGGCGATTCAAGGCCCCTCTGAACAGCTTCACACAACATGATATCTTCCATCTGTAGGTTCTCTATCATGAATACATTAGGTGAAAAACAAACTAAAGTAATTCAATGGATTATCAGGATCTTAACATGCATTTTTCATACCTGCACTCTTTCACTATCTTCTAGACTCCTTTCTATGAAAGCTTTGTCATCCTGAGGCAATGGATAGCAGGTTATATTATATAAGTTTAATTGTTTCAACTGAAAAAGTAGTAGCACTGTGAATCGTTTTAATTAAGATTACTCCATACAGAGGCTATAGCCATTACGTGATAAAAGCCATTTCCAATTGAATCCAAGAAAAACCAGGATACAATGTTTTAGCAAGAGGTACTATAATGTTAAGTGCCAAGATACTACTCACTTCGGCTGGACAATCATCTTTTTGGATTAAAGGTTATTCTGAATACTGCCTTCAAATAATAAACTGATGATTTGCCATTTAAAACCGTAACAATAATCACCATGCTGAATGGGAACCAACACAAAGTCCATCATACACATTTCCGGATGCAATCGCATCTGCTTGATTGATATGCTAGTTCCAGCCCAAACAATGACATAAGCTTTAGTTATTTCATTCAAAGATATTCATGTCATTTACTTCTCTTTCTTCTTTTCCTTTTTGTCAGGCAGTTTGGGGTTTTGGCAGGTTTGTTATGGCCATGGAATTTACTTATTTAAATGTGCAAATTTAAAAAAAAAGGAGAGAAGTTACCTTAAGGGAAGCATCAAGAAAGTAGTCAAATATCACTTGGCATTTTCTGGATCCTAGTGGGAGTACTAGATTGGTGTCCATCCAAGGCCCATACCTGTGAGTACAAAAAGAGAAAAGTTGAAGATAACAGATTATTGGAACTATCAATTAGTCAACAGATAAATTATGAATCAACCACTGGCACATTTTTTTGATGAGCTCTTACCTATTAATCATGAAATTTGGATAAATGAAAGCATATAGAGCTTTAGATCCAACTCGATCAAACTCATCTTCAGCTTCTGCTGAACCGCCATCACATCGCTGGATGCTCACTTTCTCAAATAACTTTCTTATTGGAGGCAATGAGTCAGACGATGCAAAAACAACCATCATAAGTATGATATCAAAAGCAACTATTAGAAGTAATCTACTCTAAAAATAGAAACGATAAGAATATCAAGGTCTCCCAGAAATGCAAATACAAGTCCAGAAAGATGAAATTAGTGAGCATACTGTGGTAGAATAGGACTCGAGCTTAAGACCAGATGCAAGACCTTTATGTGCATATGGTACATGATAACCACCATCCAAGTAGTTGTCACAGAAAACCTGAGTGAAGAAGTTCATAAAATTATCAGCGATCCATGGAAATGTACACAGTAAACAGAACTGATGAGATTAATGGCTGCCGAATTGTGGGCTGCTAATTTTGAATGAATGAGACACTGAAACTTATTCAAAAACAAAAACCTTTTTTTTTTCCTTTACGGGTTAGTAGTCAAAGACAACATTAATTTTTATTGCTCTGAGAAACCGTGATGGGGCCAATACTAAGGGTCACCCTTAATCAAACATGACTTTTTAGGTAGCTGGACATTCAACATTATTTTCAGATGGAACATGTAAATGACCAAACCTTCCAGTTACATTCAATGGTATATTCACGTCTGCAAAGATAACTCAAGGAAGAATCAACGCCATTGGTACTCAGTATCTCTGACGAGCTACCAAGCCATTCATTTCCTACAATGTTGCTGTCAGCTGCTTGTTGAGGCAAAATCTCTTCCAAATTGAGCAGAACAAATGGTCCCCATATAGCTACTTTCAGCGGTATAAGTCCGAATTCCTACGCTCCATGGCCAGATAAATCACCCAAATTATCCTCCAGTATTAGAATAGGAATGAGATATTGAGATTGCTAACATAAAGATATTGCTGCATACATTTACATTGAAGTTCCGAATTCCTGTTATTCTAGTTGCCTTTAGAAGTGCTCCATCCAATCCGTAAGTCCAACCCTACAAAAAAGATTGAAATCACTCACTGGACTATCAGCTCACTAAAAAAATTTAATAAAACACTGAAATATTAACACTCATTTGATTTCGTTTTAGAAAACTGTTTTCTGTTTTTGAAAAAAAAATTGAAAACTGATACAGAAAACTTGTTTGATATAATATTTCCAAAAACTACTTCCAGGGAAGTTTTCTGAGAACACCCTATTTTTTAGCAGAATAGTTTTTACTGAATTCTTGAGAACTGTTTTCATACAAAAATGAAATTGATTAAAAGCAATGGTGTTTCCAAACTTTTCATTATTTTTGTTTCTGAAAACACAAGAGATGAAAAAACAAAAATAAAAATGAAAATTTAAAAAACGGTACTAAACAATAAATTTTAGTAGGAAACAAGAAATCTTATTTATGTCCAGATCTTGTATCTTCTCTAATTATATGTGCAAACTGAGAGATTAGAATTTGAACGAAATGACAGACTTATGAACTAAATTTAAGGATATCAGATACTTGTGAACAGATAATATTTATGATGTTTCCTTTGTTGTCTGTACCTTTTAACTTGGTCTTCAACATTTTTATAATCAATCTGTTTTAGCAATGACAGAAATGGCACTATTACATCATGAAATAATGGCTTAAATGAATGCTAGATGGCTACGAGAAATAACTTACAAACCCATAACAAAATAAGCTTTTGAATGCAAAATCATAAATACATAAGAAATTCTTCCTTCGTTAAACATATCAACAAGCAATGAGTTCTTTCACTAGTTTGTATTTCAAAATTTTTATACTCACTAGTGAAAGCGATAACAGAGAGATTTGAGTAATCATTTCAATTCATTAACAACCCCATAGAATAACTCCACTGAGAGATTTACCGAACAGCCAAAACTAAAAAATATATTTATCAAGAGTGGACAAAATAAAGACCATACATCTCAATCCATACACAAATGTTGGTAGGTGACACAACTTACTAGATAACATAAGTTACTAGACACAACTTACTAGTCCTTCTCTCTCTCTCTCTCTCTCTCTCTCTCTCTCTCTCTCACACACACACACACACACACACAAAAACCAAGACCCATCACAACTTCTGCAATCCACAACCCTTCTCTCCTTATTCTTTCTCTTCCATGGTTCTACTACACTTCTCAATGAAATTGTTTATGTTTCACATTCATTAATTCCGTGATTGTATTGGAATGTATAGATATGTATGGATTTGTATAGATATGTCTGGCTGGTGATGGAGACTCGAGATGAGCTGTCTGTGATGGAAAATTTGAGATTTGTTTGGGTTTGTAAATAGAAAAACCTTTCAAGTGATGTGTTTGAAATTCAGAGCATACAAGAGAAAAGAGAGCAGTAAAAGATTCATGATTTTAACAAGAAATTTAAGGAAGTTAAACTTGTATTCTCTCATTTATTAAAGAGAACACAGAATCCAAATAGGCTTCAAAATTCACAACAAAAATAATGATAAAGAGAAATTGCAAAAAAAAAAAAAAGAAAATTAGAAACCTGTCAAAGGGGCATGAAACATGTATTCTCAAATCTAAATCAGGGAACATGCATCTCCAAATACAAAACCTAATCATTTTCCCTCGAGTGAGGGGCTACGGAGGTGTTTGAGGGTGATCGAGGGAAGGACAGCTGGAGCGGAGGGCTGGGGGTGGCTGAGAGGTGGGCGGAGGAAGAGATAATTGAGGAGAGACAAAGGGAAATGGAGAAGAGGATAATAAAAAGGGGAAGAGGGTGGTTGAACAGGGGTGGTGGTGGTGGTTGGAGGCTATGGAGAGGAAAAGGAAGAAATGTGAATTTACCAATATGCCCTCACATGTGTGGCACGTGACCATTTTCCGTTCACTTTTTTAACAGCAGTTTTCAATTGGACTAATTTTGCATATTTTCTAAAATTAAAGGATAAAATTGCCGCAATTAGAACTACAGGGACCAAATTGAGGCAGACAATAAATTATAAGGACTACCAATGTAATTTACTCTATTGTTAACTATATTAACTGCATGAGTCCGTGTCTTGTCTTACTCTTACCCATCCCTAGCACCTTCAATCAAAAGGGACCAACCTAGAAAGCATGGACACAAACACATGACATAGACACGACATGACATGGCGATTTTTAAAAAATGCAAGACACACGACACGGCTGGGACACAAAAAAAAATATATATATTTTATATACTTTTATAAGTCATATATATGAATATTCTACTCAAAGATAATAAAAAAAAATTTGAAGACAACACTAATTAAAATTAAAACCATGTTACAATTGGATCCCAAATTATTTTCTTCAAATTTGAAACATGTTTCATGTGTGTCTAAGTGATAGACGTGGGTGTTTAAGTGACAGACATATTTGTTCCCAAAGTGTCCGAGAAATGTTTGATTCCAAAAAAATTAAAACCATAATGAGACACACTTGGACGCGTGTCCGACCGTGTCAAGGAGTGTCCGACAAGTGTCGAGGAGTTTCCAACAAGTGTCGTGTACAACACAGACACGGCACCTTCTTAGAAGTTTCCTTGCTTTTTAGGGACCAACAATTGGTGATCTCCTAAAAAGAAAAAGATGCTTCTAAGAAGTTTTCTTGCTTTGTAGGGACCAACAATTGGTGATCTCCTAAAATGAAAAAGATGCTAAAAGTCTCCAATGAGGATTGTGGGGATGTTAGTTAAATGTTAAGAGCCCCAGAATAGAGTTTGAGGACTTAGGCTTCGACATGAAGAAGAAATTTCGTTCCCAAAAATGTGGTCCTTCCTTTGTTCCAAAAGCAACAAACAGTTGCAAAAACAAATACTCCACACTATCTAGGCAACATCCTAAGCCAACTCCAATCTCTAGAATTCTATCAGTGCAAGATGAGAAGACAATAATGGAAATTGACGTACAAAAAGAAATAAGCAATTATATCACATAGTCTCGTGCTGATACAAAAGAAAATTTAGAAGAATTAACAATCATCTTTTCCATTGGCCAAGCATATAATGAAAATTTTGAATCACCCATGTCCACCTAAATTAGTCAATCATCAATGAAGGCTTATTCTAGCACTGCATCTACAAGAAGAATGTAAATTAAGGGATATATAAGACTTGTATACTACTTTGGTGATGAAGTATCATCACCCACTCTTAAATCACATGCATACATGTGTGAGCAGGCACATGTATGTACATAAATGAGCGCGCGCACGTGCATGTGTCTATGTGTGTGAGAGAGAGAGCTTCCAACTATGTTAACTGAACTCTTAAATTTGGTAAATACCCATATCAGACACTCGACACTTAGATAAGAGTATGGGATATGTGTCTCATATGGTTAGTTGGTCATGCGTCTAACAAATATGCATAAATAATTGAGTTTATTATAGAACTAAGTATAGGACTTCTATTTTATGCATGAAATGCTATATTTTAGCTTGTAAATATTATTTTACCTTAAAAAAGCAAAAGAAGTATATAAAAAATATGAAATTTAGTAGTGCTTAAGTGTCCTTGGACATCAGAATTAAATGAATCGACAATTGGACACGTACCCGTCCCGACACCCGTGCCTGAGTCCAGGTAACAAAGGCTTCCAAAGCCCAAAACACAAAAAAGTAAGCAACAGAACCTTTAGCTTCTCAAATTCATTAAATTAGTTAGTCCATATCCTATTGATGTGATGCAGACCATAAGTGTAACGCCCCAAAATAATTTAATGAGTCTAAAATTATTTATCGCTAGACCCATAATGAATAGATAGGCATAATGGATGTATAGGTAATAAAAATATTAGAATAAATATTTGTAGAGATTAACTTTCCAAAGTAGGTAGTCATAAGGCAAAATCAAGATTTTGAGATTTGGGAATATTGAGCAACCTATATATTATCTTTGGAGGACTTTATATGTATTAACTCGTGATCTTTGATGGTAAGCGCATATTGGAACATGCCAAGACTTTTCTCCATTTGATGACTTACTAATATGCATATATGTGTGCATGTAGGGGATTAGTGTAACTAACACTAGGTCATCCGTCTAAGACCTAGTAGCATAAGGTGTGAACAGAAAATTCAACTTCTTACCGTCATCTAACACCATCATTGTGGGTGTCATCCTAGCATTAATCCTTAGCATGCAAAGCAACATAAGTCTAGTTAGGTGTCATCTTCACAAGGCCTCGCAATGCTTACAAATTAAGGGCACTACCAGCCATCTGATACACCATTTCAGCAAGAAAATACAGAGTGAGAGTGTGGGAGGCAGTGGCTCTGCCGGAGAAGAAGAAATGCCATCGGAGTTCTATTGGAAACCTGCCAGAAAAGTCGTCGGAGCAAGGAAAAGGAAGGAAGAGGGTTCGGGAAGGAAGCTTAGAACCAGCCCATAACCAAAACTAGAACAGGGTATGATTTCTTATTCTGTTTTTAGTTAAATTTCAGAGTAAAAGGTAGTAACAGTGGCCGGAAATCTGGCCGGTGCCATGGTTTCCAGTGGAGGCTCTATGAAATTAAAGGAAAGCATTAGAATGTTGATTCAGAGCATGCCTACATTCATGCATGGTTCAGGGAAGTTGTGCAATGGACACGGAGTTATCAAAAGAGTCATAAGGTCCCAGAAATTCGAGTGAGGTTCTCAGACTTCATTTTGTAAAAAATGGGTTCTAGGGTTCACCCACATATACGTTTGCTATTTTGTGGAATTAGATTATGAAACATGGTAGGAACTGTTTTAAATCAATTAAATTAGTAACATGCAGGTTTATATAATCATGGGTGTGGGTGAGAGATGGAAAAAAACACACTGGCAGGTCACTGAGTCAATTTCAGTTCCGCACAGTGACACTCAGACCCCATTTTCATGGTCAAAGCGTAGTCAAATACTACATCAGAGACCCCCAGGTTGAAGGGCTTTCGAAAACCTTCAATTTCAGCACTAAATTCGCACAATTTCACTGAGAAACGAGAAAGAAAACTCAATCCAAAGTTGGAGAGAAGTCTGCTGCGAAATCTGCAGAAATTATGACTTTGAGAGGCATTTTAAGGCCCCAAACCTTCATGAAAAATTATTCTAAAACCATGGGGAGATCATGCTCGAAGACTAGATGATTTTAGACACTTGATTCGTCAAAATCCATCACGAAATGAGAAAGAAAACCACATTTAAAGATAGGATATATTTTGGTGCGAACTTGATGTTAAAGCCTATAAACTATTAGAGTTTGAGAGAGAGTTGTTTTACGTGTATATTCTCAGCATAATAGGCATGTATTTTGGAGAGTGTCATAAGTTTTAGATATGGTTAGCATTATCGGGAATAAAATTGAGCTATACTAGGAGTTCTTTTTAAACGGTTTCAATTATATTAACTTCTAGATTGTGGAATTTCATAGAAATACTTCAGGTTGTGATCTTTGCGGCATTAGTGGAACACGCTTGAGATAACCGAGTTGTATGCAATATACTTCCTTTCGAGCATTCTTACTCAATATCTTAAATTCCTGATTATCCGATTGTTGGCTCTATGATATTCTCCGGCACATCTTTGCTTTTAACATGCTCGTTGCCTCAACTATAAAATTATAGTCTTGAACATGTCTAGAGTATATTTTTGGTGATGTGCCATGAAACTTATTAGTACATGTCCAAACGCATCTGTTGGCCAGGATTGATTCTTGGATGCCCTTGTGTGGCAAAGTTTGGTTACTGGATGCCCTTGTTTGGCAATGGTTATGTGGCGCAGGTGGCGTTTGGCATGGTACTGAGAAGAGCCGGGTACGAGCCTAATGAAAATATTAAAATACTTGTTGCCGACATGTTTTGTTTATAATTTTGATTGACAAATGATTATTACTCTATCAAACGGATTTATTCATTGAGCTTTGCTTTGGTTATCCTAAACTTCGCATTTGTACTCCTATGTATTGTATACTTCCTGGTTAAATTTTATTTTTTAGGTAGAATCATGTAAGGTGCTAGTCGAGTATCACTTTAAGCCTTTACATTGGAGACATTATTTTGGGCGTTAAATATCTTGGAACCTAGCAGAAATTACTGCAATAAGATACTTGTAGTTGAGGGAATTTTGTATTTGAATATTTGGAGTTGTAATTGTTATCTCGAGAATCCTAGTCATGAAGAGGAAATAATTCTTTTGAAGACGCGATAATGTTTTATCTACTATTTTGAGAGTCCAAGACAGGATTTGAGGTCGTTCATCTTATTTATTAACAGTCCGGGTAACCGGGTCGTTACAATAAGAAGATCAAGAAAAAGAAAAATTAAAGAAGAAAGTTTAGAAATTGCTTGAGATCAAGCCAAACTCTCTTGGGATCTAATGCAAGTCTAACCCTAGGTGTGATGGCTAGAGTTTTTCTTCTTCTATATTTTTAGCCTCTAAAACCACATAACTATATCTGTGTTAGATCCTATTCAACTCTCAAATCATCATAGTTCCTTAGCCCTAGGACCATCTCGCAAAGGATACAAAACTAGCAAAGGGCGTTCACATGTATTATTCACAACGCCAATACAGTTCCAAAAGTCCCTAAATCCTTGCTTTTTCATTTCGAAAGCCCTACCCTTTTTCCTATCCCAATACAAAACCTTAAAATCCCTATATTCTCACTAATCTTTCAGCTCCCAAAACCAATTAAATTCGGCTCCAAAAGCCTACCTTTTTCTAGGGTGACATTACTTATATAACTCATTGCTTATGATGTCTCTCAAATCTGGACAAATTTTTAAAGGTAAGGTAGCACCAACTATTGTCACTAAGATTTAAACATTACAATGTGGGGCACACAAAATACATGGACGATAAAAATCAAAACAAAAGCAGTACCCTAAAAACAAGGGTCCTACCTACGTACTAGAATTTTTTCCCTCAAGTTTACTTGAGGACTTGCTCATGATCTTCGTAAGGCTGGGTGAGGACATAATGACACACACTAATTGTAAAAGTTTATGCATTCCCTCAATGTTACAGGGGAGGGGTAACAATCAAATTCTATGTTATGTGGACTCAGGTATAGGTGTCGGGTGCAGGTACATGGCTAACTATCGGACTCATCTAACTCGTGTCCAAGGACACGAGTTAATGGCTAGATTTAATATTTTTTTAATATTCTTTCTTTTTTTAAGGTAAAATGGTGTTTATAAACTAAATACGAGCATTTTATTCATAAAGTGGACCCTTATCCGAGTATCAAATATCGTATTTCACAAATTTAGAAGAATCCATGTAAAACAAATCAAATTTGTCTATTTCAATCAATTGAATGTGTTTAATTGATTTGCCGCACCACCACCCTCTCTCCTCCTGAGTGAGTGCTAAAATGCTGTACATATTCCTACAAAAAAAACAAAATCATTGTATAGGGAAAGTTTTCTTTCCCTCCTTCACCGCTTAGTTATTACTTTGATATCTTCAACTTTGCATTCTCTCTTCCAATGAACTTGTTTATTGCGAAACATTTTATGTCATGAGCAATATGGCATCCTAATTAAAATAGAAAATTAGTAAGATCCTAAATAAGAATGTTTATGGATAGAGTTCACACCCTCAATCTACATATTAATTCATAAACAAATAGTCCACACAAATTAAAGAACAAAATATTCAAAATGAACAAAGAGTACTCTACATGAGGCGATATATAAAGTCATAGTCCACTCAAGTAAACAACAAAAAATTCAAAATGATCAAAGAGTAGATACTCTACATGAAGGCGATATGTGAACTCACATGATAGGGGCACACAAAGCACGATTTTTGCCCACTTCCAAAGGCAAGAAGAGACGCATGATGGCGGCATACGTTGTGAAAGGCATGGACATTCCCATTATAATCCCGGCATACCACGTACTCTACATTTCCCAACCTGGCACGCTTCACTAATTAGCCACCTTTCAAATCTCAACACCATTGAGTACATACATGTATAAACACAAATATGATAAATAGAGAATTACAACACATTCACAAACAATACCTGCCAGCGAAAAAATTACCAGATTCTTTAATCTGTTCCGTACATCCTAACAATAACAATAAAAAGCAATGAATGATCAAGTGTCTCATTAATAACCAAAGCACAACAATCTCTGTCACTGAATCAATTTCCTTTTAACCCGAGTTGCAGTAGGAATGTAACCCATTTCTTTTCCTACACCCTTTCTGGGCAACTAAAAGAGCATAACAATATATATATATACGAGGAGAGAGAGGCTATACTGTGTACATACCGACGGCCTGCCAACCTCGGAAGAAGTGGCGATCGAATTCTAAAGAGAGAAAAGAAGGGTGGGTGTACCAGGAACTGGGTGGTGTCAGGGCTTCTTGGAGGGGAATTTTGGGGTCGAATTGGTGGACCAGTCTTCGAGCCTCGTCCAAAGTTTCAAGTGAAGAAGAACAAAGGTTGGATTTGTAGGAGGAGTTTTTGAAGATTCGATTGAGAGATCGAGGTTGGCCAAAGCATAAATTCATAGATGGGAGGTGTTGGTTTCTGGGTTTCTTGGATTCTAGCTGGTGGAGAGAGCTGGGTTTCAGTGTCATCGCCATGGCGGGTGTTATTATGCTGAGTATTCTCTCTCTCTCTCTCTCTCTCTCTCTCTCTCTCTTCTAAATTCTAAACTGTTTGTTGGGGTGTTACCGTGTTGGGTATGTTTGATGGCTCGTCCTCGAGTGGGGTTGGGCCTAGGCTGCCTAGCTGGGTTAGGCCTGGACATGAGCCCGGCGGCTCGTCCAGGCTCAGCCCATCATTTTTTAGGGGTTCAAATTTTTTTTTACACTCGATTATTTTAATAGGCAGACCAAAAAATTATGTTTAAAGCCACTTAGCCCAAAATATATATAAAATAATATATTTTTATATTTTATTATACTTATTTGTAGGATAAAGATTTTGCATTTTTCAGATTAAGGTTCGCCCACTCAAAGTAGTATGGCTGACCTCTTAAAGAAGAGGCTCAGAATAAGCTGCAAGCTGATCTGCATGAAAGTAAGCCCATTAAGAATGGCGGTGCTGACCTGAAGAAGGCAAGCCCAAAAATTGCTGAAGCATGAACAGAGGTCCATTGGGCAAGAGACTTAGTCTGACCTGGAATAGGACTCTTCGAAGATAAAGTCCAATCTACTCATAAACTGAACCAAGAAAGGTCTACTCCTAGAAGGAGAGAGTATGCCATTCCTAGAAGGAGTGGGGCCTCCAAAACTTACAAATACACCATGCCACTAAGAAGTAAAGTGTGCACAACTAAGAACTAGAATAGATTTGTTTCTTTCAATATATTAAGATTAGATTTGTCTGACTTAATCTTTGAAGTGCCATCGGCCCAAAGGGGTCGACGCATTCTCACTGTCTTTTGCTCTTGTAGGCTCTTTGGTATTCATCTTGGTGGTTCGCGGAACGGATTGAGACTTATGAAAAATTTCATCTACAATTGGCGCAATCAGCATAGGGGCGGTTCCCGAAACTTCACACTCTAGAAACTATGAAGGACAGAGACATGCTGCTCTTTATGGCAAAGTACCCTAGGAGTACCTGAAGGACTTAAGTCATCGTTGGGTCTGGGGGAAACTGGTAGCTCGGTTCGGAGGTGCATCACGTAGCACCTAATTTACTAGTAGAGGAGAATCGAAGAAGACCATGTACAATGGGGAGCCCTCTGCGGCCCAACAATCCTCCTCGAATGAGCTTAAATCCAAGAGTTTCTGAGAGTGAATTGAGAAAATGCGACCAGGAGATCTCTGACCTAAGAACAGAGATCAGGACAATCATAAATGAGGTTGCCAAATAGGCAAAGGCATCACTCAAGTCACAGGAGGAGTAGGACCAATTCTAAGAGTCTAAGCATCCCTTCTATCGGGCATCCTAGAAATCACACCTCCAACAATGCCCGACATCAGCAGCGAGGTTGGTCGCACGACGGAGGAGATTAAGAAGACCTTACGAGATGGCTAAATAACTAGCTAGAAGGAAGGATCGCGCATCCTAAGGGGAGAATTGCCCTGGACGTGGCACGAAAAGCTTTAGAGCAGATAATGTCTTTCCCGTTCACAGAGGAGATAGACATGCGCCGACCTCCTCGAAAATTTACACCACCAAAGTTCATTCCCTATAACGAGAAGTTAGATCCTATCAGTCACATCAAGCACTACAAGCAGATGATGGCCTTGTGGAGCGGGGACGAGTCCCTGATGTGCCGAGTTTTCGCATCAAACCTATGGAGCTGGCCCTTTATTGCTTTTACAAGCGGCCCTCAAAGATGGTTGGTAGCTGAAAACAGTTGGCCAAGCTCTTCTCTACAAGATTCATAGCTAACAATAAGCAACCAAAGGAAGTAGACTACCTGCTAATAATACAGAAGAAAAAAGATAAAGGATTGAGGCAGTATGTAAGGCGCTACTGGGAGGCTTACAATGAGATTGAAGGATGCAACAAGCAACTCGGGTTGCACAGTTTAAGATCGGCTTACCCAGGGAGCACCGCCTGAGATAATCCCTGACAAAATGACCAACGCTTGGCATGCTCAAGCTTAGAGAGAGAATTGAGCAGTACTCCTAGGTAGAGGAAGATTTGTTGCAGCTTAACTAGGGAAACACCAACGGCGAATCAGCGGCATAGAATGAACTAAGGGGGCCAAGAAGCCTTGACGAGAAGAGGCCAATGGTGGGGGCATGAACATGATATTCAATGAACCTATTTACAAGATACTACCCCAGATAAAGGACAAGCCCTACTTTAAGTGGCCACCAAAGATGGGAGGGGACCAGAACATGGGGGATCAAAAGAAATTCTGCTCCTACCATAAAAAGAAAGGTCACATAACAGAAAGTTGCAGGCACTTCAAGGATCTCCTGGAGGACGTAGTAAAAGCAGGGCACCTCAGCCAATACATTGACCACGCAAAGACGAAGGAGAACCCCCAGAGAGAAGCACGGGCAGAACAACCACGTGTGATAGCAGTGATGCACTGACCAGCTGGCAAGGCCCTACAAAGCTGCATCCTAGGTCGGCGTGGGGCGTATCACTTAGAAGCTATAGAAGAAGGGCGCTACCTACCTCGACTTTGGAATGCTCACAACTTAGAGAAATTTTACCAGTGAAAACTGGGCGGAAGCCAAAACCTTTCCTTGTATGTCTCCATTTAACAACTTGTAAACTCACTAGCAAAGATGTTGTGCTTTTCTTCAGTCAAGTCTTTTCAATGAAGCTTGAAATTAATTAACGGTGACAAACTATTAGACGGGAAAGGGAAAGCAAGAAAAAATCAAGCGTTCAAAGCTTGGACCTACTTAAGTTGGGCTGATCGGCCTAAAAATAGCCACCCTTAAAAACCAAGAGTCAAAGGTTGGTCATGCCTAAGTCGAGCAGGTCGGCCAATGAAAGTCAAAGAAAAACCAAGTGTCAAAGCTTGGTCCTGCCTAAGTCGGGTAGGTCGGTCGATAAAGGTCAAATAAAAACCAAGTGTCAAAGTTTCGTCCTGCCTAAGTCAGGCAAGTCGGCCAATGAAGGTCAAAGAAAAACCAAGCGCTTATCGCTTGGTCATGCCTAAATTTGGCATGTCGACCAATGAAAGTCAAAGAAATACCAAGCGTGTAGCGATTGGTTCTGCCTAATTTTGGCAAGTCGGCCAATGAAAGTCAAAGAAATACCAAGCGTGTAGCGATTGGTTCTGCCTAATTTTGGCAAGTCGGCCAATGAAGGTCAAAGAAAAATCAAGTGTCAAAGCTTAGTCATGCCTAAGTCTGGTAGGTAGGCCGATGACGGTCAAAGAAAAACCAAGTGTAAAACCTTAGTATTGCTTGAGTTCAGTAAGGCAGCCCAAAAATGGCCACTCGCAAAAACCAAGTGTAAGAGCTTGGTCCTGTCTAAGTTTGGCAGGTTGGCCCAAGAATGGCCAAGCGTAAAAAACCAAGTGTAAAACCTCGGTCCTACCTAAGTTTGACAAGTCGGCCTAAGAATGGTCAAATGCAAAAAACCAAGCGTTCGCAGCTTGATCCTTCCTAAGTTTGGCAAGTCAGCTCGAAGAGAGTTAAAGAAAGACCGAGTGAAAAGCTTAGTCCTTCCTAAGTGTGGAAGGTCGGCCAAAGAAGGCCGAAGATAAAAACTAAGTGTTGAACTTAGTCCTGTCTAAAGTTAGTAAGTTTGCCAAAGAAGGCCAAATTTAAAATTTTGTCATTGTCAACACAGTATAACCCTTATTGCCCAAACTCAGCCAAATAGGACACAAAGGTTGAGGGACAATTATGGGATAAAGATTTTGCATTCCCCATATCAGGGCCTGTCCACTAGAAGTAGTATGGTTGACCTCCCAAAGAATAGGCTCAAAATAAGCCACAAGGCGACTTGCATGAAAGCAAGCCCACTAAGAATGGCGGTGCCAACCTGAAGGAGGTAAGCCTAGAAGCTGCTAAAGCACTCCCAAAGCATGAAAAGAGATCCATTGGGCAAGAGACCCAGTCCGACCTGGAATAGGACTCTCAAAAGATAAAGTCTAATCCACTCATAAATCGACCTAAGAGAGGTCTACTCTTAAAATGAGAGAGAATACCATTTCTAGAAGGAGTGGGGCCTCCAAAGCCTATAAATACACAATGTCACTAAGAAGTAAGGTACGCACAACTGAGAGTTAGAATAGATTTATTTCTTTCAATATATTGAGATTAGGCTTGTTTGACTTAATCTTCGAAGTGCCATCAGCTCAAAGAGGGTCGATACATTCTCATTATCTTCTGCTCTTGTAGGCTCTTTGGTGTTCATCTTGGTGATTCATAGAGCGGATCAATGCTTACGAAAAATTCCCTCTCCATTTATGTATTTAAATTCTATATTATTTAACTTTATTTTTTGCAGAAAAATGTTTATTAAAAATATTTTTAAGTTAAGTGGGCATAGTTGGACAGGCTTAGGAATTATAATTTTTATTTTGAATGCGCTTGAGATTTGGTTTTTAGGTCCAACGACATTTTTTTTTAGTGTAGGCTTGGTCAAGCCCAGTCGACCTGCCCAATGTCCACCCTTAAGCTTCTTAAATAAATATTTAAAATAGGGTAAATAATTATTTTGTCCCTATTTGCTTTAGATTTTAACGTTATGTTTTAATTTTATATTTTATTTATATGCCCTCAAACTTTTAAAACTAATTTAACATTTCAAAATTAGTAAGAAAAGTAAAGATTAATTGCACTTCGGCTTTCTAAACTATAACTTAATATCATTTTACCCCATTAAACTAAAAATTGTTATATTTTTTCTCTCATAAAGTTCAAAATTAGGGGTTTATTTCGTCAAAATTCTAATATCTAAAGCAAATAGAAAAAAATTATTTCACGGATTGGAAATATTATAGACCCTCTCAAAATACATAGTCAAAACCATTCATAAAAACTTACCTTTGTTGATACTAGATATGTTACATTTGTCTCAAAAACTTACCTTTTTAAAACTATGCATTTGTCAACCACAAACAAAAAGTTATATAATGCTAGATATGTTACAAGTATTAATTTGTTTCCTTTACTAACAGTGTCCGCGCAAATTTAAATTCAACTAGTTTAGGGTTAAAAATGAAATTATTTTTAGTTTAGTAAGTAAAGTGAAACCAAATCATAGTTGATAAGGTCAAAGTATATAATCTTTAATTTTTTTTACCTATTTTAAAATGTTGAAATATATTGACTTACTTTTAAAAGTTAAAAGGCTTAAATATAATAAATAAAAATTAAGGTATAACATTAATATCTGAGGCAAAGCTAGAGAGACAAAATGATATTTATCCTTTTAAATAATACACAAACAAAATTGTACCACTCCCAATCTAAAATTTAGACAATTGTCATGTTCTAAAGAAAAATTAAAAATACAAAAACTATTTAAGTTAACAAAACAAGTATTTAGATTTTTTTTAGTACACCAAAGGGACAAAGCCTTGGGAGGGAGAAGGAAAGTCAAACTCATGACCTAAGTAGGGTGGTCACTACCACAAGGCTAACACGCCTTTAAATCTTTATCCATTTTGTGTTAATTTTGGCATCACTTTTATTTTTCTCATATGTGTTTCTAATTATTGTAGTTCAAGATTTCAGTTATGATGTTCGAGCTATGATATGGATAATCTTTTTTTACCAATTTTTTAACTAATTTTTTTCTTTTCTACTAGCTTCTACAAACTTCTTGATTAATTAAGAGTCAATAAAAAAAAAATAGATGGGGTTGGTGTTGGAGAATTTATTTGGTGCTCATAGTGTGTAACATCACATTATATTCCTCTTTTCATAGTGCAATGGGTTTTTTCTTACTGGCGAGGTCTCAAGATAAGTCTAATGGGTATGTTCAAATTCACTTCATATGGAGGACCCATTATATTATGAAAACAAGACAATAATGACGCGACACTCTAATAACATTTAATAATTATTTCACGTGTTGCTTTATTAGCTTGACTTTCATAAGGGTTTGGGGAATTCTAGGCCCAGCATGAATGTGGCCTTTTGAGACACATAAAAGATGAATGAAACAAAAGACGTGCATAAAGGGCAACTCCCAAGTCCCAATGCAGAAATGAATTGTAAACTCCTTCCAAATAAATAAAACAAATAAAAAAATAAAGATAACTTGTGGCCCAACTCCACTCGATAGAACTATAAATCCATGCAAACGCTGGCTAGGAAGTAAATAAACCTCAAAGGGATTAGATTAGAAGCAAGGAACACTTACCAGCTTAATACACTGGAGCCAAACTCATGAGTCATGAAGGCTAGACTGGCAAAGTGGGATCTTGATCATTTTCCAGCAAGAACTTCAATAATATCCTAATGGATAATGATGAGCTAAAAACTGAACTCAGAGACCATATTAGCGAAGTGGCTTCTTTAGCTCTAAACAAATAAGGAAAGACGGACATAAGCTAGCAATTCTGGATGACAATACTCCTGTAAGTCCTACTCCATGATTGCATTATAAAAGTGCAGTTATAATTCATTAATTAACCTTTTGTTAGGACTAGATTAATTATATACGAGTTAAGTTAATAGGTTGTTGGTTTTAAATCTCTCTTGGTGTATTTTTGCTGGTTTTTGAGGTAAAAAGGGGCGGAATTGCAATTTTAGGGTTTGTTTGGAAGTGTTTTTTGTTTTTGTTTTTTGTTTTTTCTAAAATGAAAACATAAAAAAAATACTAAAATAAATGTATTTTCTGATTCTATAATATTGATATAGTACTTTTAGCAGAACGGTAACCTATAAATCCCATCATTAGACCATAAAAAACAAAAAATAAAAACAAAAAACAGAAACATACAACAAAAAATAAAAACTGACAGCACTTCCAAGCATAGAAATTGTCACGACAATCAAAGAAGAAGAAAAACCCACATTGGCCTAGCGTCCAGACGATGGCTTTGACCGAACGATCAGAGAAGGTGTCGAATTCCACTTTGGTTTAGCGTCCGGACGGCACTAGAGTATCGTCCGGACGATCGAATGCGAATTAGGGTTTCTTCATTGTTTACCTTGCACCTCCTTGTAACGATAAAGAGAAAACTTTATTATTTTGGTGAGGCTATGAATTTTGAAGAGAGAAAGGAGTTGTTTTCCTGTTCTTCTAGTTTTCTTGGCAAAGTCTTTCATTACTCTTGTAATCAAGTACAAGTTTTTCATTAAGATTATTAGTTTTCTTTAATAAAAAGTAATGTCTTTCATTATCATGAGTTGTCATACACCCAATATAATTAGATATTATTAATGTCACATTAGGCATGGCATAATCGCATAGGCCACCATGCCTGCAAACAACACCTTACCATACACCAAACGATAAACCATAAATTGACTAAACAGATATAAGAACTATACATCCATACAGTACTATATAATAAAAGTGAACCATAGGTTATTTACAAAGTTGTGACATAAAGCATTATATAAAACCAAGTCCCAATGTATCATACAAAACACAATAAGAAACAGAAGTAAAACAGCAAAAGCTCGCCCCCAAGACTCGACACTCCTGACACCAACATGGACGTCATTGCGACGATGACCAGGACTACAGAAAATCAAACTCCATCCTTAGCTCACCTATCAAAAAGGTCTGTGTGAGCATGAGCTAAAAGTCAACATGCTCACGATAGATAATCAAATTTATAAAGAATAATAACAAACACCCACAATACACATCTAGCTATAAATGATCACATCCATATATAAATGATCAATGTATGTATATATTATGAATGCATCAATGCAATGAATGTATCACCCACATGTGCGCGTAAGTTTAGATAACGTTGGCCCAATGAGTGATGGCTCGTTATCAACGATGCCCCACATTGACACCCTTTTAGATCAACCCCACATTGCTTAATCTTTAGGTTAACCACATATCAGCAAAACCTTCCTCCATGAAATGCATTGGCACACAATATAAATGGTATGCAATGCTACCTCATTTATAACATCATCAATATTACGTTATATATAATCATCAAGCAATTCAATATGAACAAACTTATCTATTTTTCCACAATCAACACCAACATTCATAATAACACAAACAATATATTCATTTTTATATAAATAAGATTATCTCAATTCCCACCTGTCACCGCACACACACACCATGATTAAGATCACTCATTGGATGTCGTTAAAGGATCTTGTCATCCATTAACTCCTATCACCACAATCATGTTAGTTTAGGAACCTCAATGTACAATTCTGCCATAATATTTGAACATAATGCATACACTCCCAAACAAGTCATAGAACTAACATGATGTATTAGAAATATCATATGATAATCTCAATTAAGCTCCCAACGTAATGCAATAGCTAAAAAGTACCAAAATTCACCAAGTTCTTTAATTTGCCAAAACTGACGCAAGCCTTATAAAATGGACATAACTTTGTGATATTATACCAAACACTTCCAAAACTTGGAAAATACGAAATAGACATCCCATCAAGTATCCCTATCAAATTTCACATTTATTGAACAAGCCTAAGTATTTATTTGATATTTTATAATACAGGCAGTGCTGCATAAACGAGAATCCAACAACAAATGGTCTATTTTTTAGAGGTTTTTAACATAGGTAAACGATATCAAAATGATCTGAAATTTAGTACATATTATTATCTACATATCTAATAGATACAGTAAAAATTTCATAAGTTTTTGGCTATTATATTTTGGTCTAATGTTCTGTCAAATTAGGGGTTGTAGATCTAGGCATTAGAATTCTGCTGAGACAGTCCATCTTAAAAAATTCATCATAATTCGAAATTACAATATTTTTGAGTGAAACGAAAGCCCAAATTATTATCATAACTATAAGTTAAAGTCCTTAATAAATCAGCCACAAATAATATTTGTAATTAGGTCAAAACGTTTTCAAACTACAGCCCTATCACAGAGATGACTCTAATTATGGCAGCCATGAATGATTTCCAATTTTTACCATGAAGGCTCTCACCTCCTACTCCCATTTACATGGCAAATAAGACATAAATATGCAAGAACTCATGAATACACCATCACACAACCATGAACATGAAATGTCTCACCTTAGGAATGAAGACACAAGCTTTCCCCTTTAATCTCTTCTTCTTTCTCTCCTTTCTCCTCTCTTTATCCTCTTCTCTCTCTCTCTATCTCTCCTCTATCTGAATAATGAGGAGTCAAAAAGCTCCTCACCTAACTTTTTTCTCCCAACTCCTAGTCAATTTAGCTAACTTTCCCACCAAGGAGTCCACCAACTAACTTAACAATGACTCACCAACCAACTCACTAATGATGAAATGATATATGTCACACATACATGCACCCACATAATTTTACATACCAATTAACCATGTAATAAATGTAATTAAATTAAATAAACTAGTTCAACTTATTCTAATATATAATTAAACTAATTATAAAATTATGAAATTAGGGTCTCACATGAGTAAATAACTTTCTTCTTGGCGATGAACGTGAAGGTTATTCAGGGTTTGAATGTTTCATAAGGTATTTGATTAAATCTCATTGTTTTATCTTCTTCTACAAGAATCTCTTTCTTTTTCATCATTTTTTCTCGATACCAAATGTTTGTGATCATATTCTTGAGTGCTCATGCACAACATAAGTTTCGTACGGATGTTGCTGGAATTCCTGATATGAACATATTGAATTGATTTTCTCAAACATTGGATGAAATAGAAAGGATTCTATATTGTTCTTAACTGTGAAATTTTTCGATTCAACGTCGTAAGTTGTCGATGTTGAGTTGAGTTAACACAATACCTTGTGAAAGTATTAAATGCCTGGACAACTGGATCGTTCATAATGAAGATCTTTCTTTATTTGTTCGAATCTCTATTTTCATTTAGTTCCTAATCAAACAAACCTTTCAGTCAACATCATTTGTCTTTCCTCTTTTTGAGGTTATTCTTTGAGTTCTCCTATAAATTAATTGCTTTCCCTCTGGATTAATCTCGAACTTTTCGAGTGTTACTACATGACGGCTATGCACTTGCAGTTCTTATCGCACTTTTTGAAAGCGATCAATTTTTGACGCTTTTGCCAGGGAAGTGCACATCTTTGACGTACCGAAAGCAAACTTTGGGCTAAATAAAAAGTAAATCCAAACAGAAAAATAACTTCGCCATTCTTCTACAACAAAGAAGGAACTTCAAGCTTCACTCGGTAACTTTGTTAAAGAGAACAAAATGAATTAAAGAGTATGCTTATTCTCTTTTCCCTCACCTTTTTTTTTTCATCACCAATTCCTTGATCCAAATATAGCATAAAGAGTTTATGTTTAACAATTGTAGACTGAAACAAATAAAAAGTTATTCACTAATTAAAGTAATTATGTGTCACATCCCATATAGGAGTATGAATGGCTTTGAACCACAAAAGATTTGGTTCATGGATCACGAAAGTCTAAAAAATGAAAAATAATATAACTGTTAGCGGAAATGTTCTAAGAAAATAACAATCTAATTTAAAACTAAAAAATGACAGTAAACATCTTCATAAATGTATCAACTCCAAAGATTAACCAAATACTAAAATGAGTTTTAAATGACTCTCCATAACAAACCAACATCAATATAAAGAGCTGGAACTCATCCAATAATCTAAGAGTAACAATAAAATACTAAAATTTCTAATAAAGAGTATTTAGACACGTATTTCAAAACAATCCTATAGAGGTCAAGCAACTATCCTAACTCTGAGTCCACAACAACATTTACCCACGTTCATCTAAAAATGTTTAGTAAGGGAGGGTCAGCTCACAACCCAGTGAATGATAACACAATGCATAATATGATTTTTGAAAAGAGGCTCAACATAAATATTTATGTAAGAAAATAACTTTGAGCTATGTAAGAGATTCTAAGAAAAAATTTCAAGATTCTAAAAATATGATTTGATCCAAAACAAGTTTATTCCCAACGAGTAATCAATAAAAATCAGTCATATTCCACTACCAATAATAATAACCAAAATAAAATTGAACCAAATAACCATTCGGTCCAAATGTATTTCAAATGCCAAATAGATATCAAATCTGTAAATAATTCAATTATCGCGAAATAATAATCTTCGAAGATAAAACCAAAAATTCCAAAAGTCATTGTTGTCACATAAATGCCAAATAATTTTTCTAACCTTCCAAATAACCAAAAATAATATTAATTTTCACATGATGAAGGTATCAAAGAATAAACCAATCAACCAAAATACTAGAACCAAACAAAATGTCAATAATAAAAGCCACAAATAAAATCTTTAGGCATTCTATAAATTAGTTGGATCCAATATCGAACATAGGATCACCACGGTGTGGTAAACCTGTCGCGCCCCAGTTTTTGGGGTGTCCAAGGTCCTTTCGGCTCGGAGACCCTAAAGCACGGAACTCTGTCACTAGAACTCGCCCTCCTAAAAAGACAAGTGTGACTAGGTTTGAAAATTGATTTGACTAAGGGCTTTTTTAAAAAAATAGGAGTCGTCACCTAACTTGATAAAGGTGAGTTAGGGTACCTAAAACTAAGCATTAATCCCAAGGTTAAGCTTAGAATTTTTGAAAAGGTTTTTTTTTTTGAAAACTTCCTCAAGAGAAGGTTTTTAAGAAAATAGGTTATTTGGCAACCTTTTGAAATGTTTAAGCTCTTTTTGAAAATAACTCCATTTTGGTCTTTCGAAAACAGAAATCTAAGGTTCGGGGGTTGGTTACGTGTAGCGAAGATATTCTAAGATCATCACCCTACCCCGCCCTTTCAGTAACTACATGTCTAATTACCCTTGATTCACTAACTAAAATAACCAGTTACCATTGTCCACTTAATATCCACTTTAGAACTTTGAAAAAGGGATTTAGTCATCACTTTTTGGACGAATGATGCATGATGCAAGTTTTGGAAGGAGTTTGAAAATAATGGAGGTTTTGAAAGAGTTTGGAATATAACTTTGAATTTATTGGAATTTTTGAAAAAGGGATTGGGGTTGAAATAAAAGTTATGACCGCACCATTTTAGGTTGCCTACGTATCTCATTTGACGAGAATCAGGTCATTCGTAGTTCAGGCAAGAGCCCGATGAAAAATAGGTGCATTAGGCCATTTGGAAGGTTTAAAGACACTTTGGGGTCTTTGGAGAAGTTTAAGACACTTTGAGGTCTTTGAAAAAGTTTAAGACACTTTGAGGTCTATAGAAGGGTTTAAGACACTTTGAGGTCTTGGAAGTTTTGACTTGAAATTGAATGGTTGAGTGTTTCTTGAAAACGTTTTTGGATCTACTTGAGGGAGTTTTGAAAAAATGCTTTGGCATGACTTAAGAGAACTTGGAAGTGTTTTTGAAGCCTTGTTTTGAAAACCTTGGAGGCATTTTTTTGATAAATTGATTTTTGAAAGTAGTTTTTGGAAAGGAATAAGGGTTTGGAATCCTAATATGGATAACCTTGGAGATTGTTCTTGATTTATCACTTCTCCTTGGAATCCCTAGCCATGAGAGGGCTAGGGACACCTTAGGTTTGTGACTCTTTGAAAACATTTTTGGAAAGGTCTTGAAGGGGGAATGTAAGAACATTTGGAGAGTTTGTGGAGTTGATTTTTGAAATCAAAAGAGTAAGGGGTTTTGGAAAAATAGGTTATGAGGATAGTTTAAAATTGAATAATCATTTAGGAAAGGGTTCAAGAGTTGGAACCTTTGAAGTTCACTTGACCTAGGTTGGGTTAGGCTAGGGTTAGGGGGAACCTAAGGTTAAGAAGACTACGGGTTAACTAACTAGGGTCAAGATAACCTAGGGTTAGGCAACTAGGGTCAAGTTAACCTAGGATTAGGTAACTAGGGTCAAGCTAACCTAGGGTTAGGCAACTAGCGTCAAGTTAACCTAGGATTAGGTAACTAGGGTCAAGTTAACCTATGGTTTGGTAACTAGGGTCAAGTTAACCCAAGGTTTGATTGGAGAGAGGTCTTGAAAGTTGTTTTGATGCATTCTTGGAAAGAGTTTTGAAAACAAAACATGATATGCAATGTACTTTGGTTGGCAATCTTTATGAAGATTATTTTCATGAAAATTTTGACTCTAGCCAAGAATATGGTTTATATGGTTGGTGATTGAAGACCATTCCAAGGAAGGCTTCCTTATGGCCATTATAACCAATATCTTGACAAGAGTATAATGGGTCAAAATTTAACATAATAATGGTAATTTTTGGAAGATTATTTTTGCTGCAAAGATGGAAAGAGTGCATTTTTTTTAAGTCATTCTTGGAAAAGGATTTTGAAAACCATTTTTTAAGAGAACCATTCCATCAAGAGAGGGTTCATATGACCAACAAAAGGGAGACCACTAAAGAGAGGGTTCCATGGGGCCATTCCAACGACTAAATTTGAGAGAATGGAAACCTTGAAAATTAGAAAGTTTGAAAGCAATTTTTTATGCAAGTTGAAATACAATGGTGCAAAAGTATGGATTAGGGGGTTGTGAGGGATTTTCTAAGGCATGACTCCTAAGGTTTCACCCTAAACTTCAAGGGACCAACTCTTGGAACAATTTTTTAAGGACATGTAGAACCTGAAAATATCATGAAACTAAGAACAATGCAAGCATTGTGGAATATTACAATAAACATAAAATGAAGCCAAGCATACAAGACATGATCAACATAATAATATGCAAGGAGTCATGGTTCACATACAAGGCTTTTAAGCTTCACCATACAAACAAGGGGCTCTTAGGCCTACCATCTTAAAGTAGGCTAGTGAGAGGTCCCCTTATACGGTGGCTCTCACTTACTTTCCTCTAGGCATGATCTAGGAGCCCTCTTGGCTCAAGCATGCAAGAAAGAAGGGTTGAAGATGGGGGTTAAAATAGAGAATAGCCTAAGTAGGCTAGGAGGGAGAAGAGAAGAATGGGGGAGAGCACAAATGTAAAAGAGATACCACCTTTTACCTTCAACACTCTTGTAGTCTTCAATGGATGTCTTAGTTGGAGCTTGAGTGACTTCAAGAAGGCTTGAGAGGCTTAAGTGAGAGTATAAGTGTGTATGAGGCTTTGTATATGGAGTGCATAGGCTTGGGAGAGGTAGAATCTAGCCTAAGTGTTGGAGAGGGAGAATATATGTAGAGATTCGAGTTTCTGGAGTGATTTCAGCAGAGTTTCATATCAATTTCAAACCTGGAATATGCAAGGGGGGAGGCCTCTATTTATAAGCAATCTGGAACAGACCGTGCGCATGTGCTACATGAGCATGGCCAAACTTTAGCCGTGCGCATGTAGGATATGCGCAGGTACTGTTCCATTGCCACAATAACACGTGGCACCCTATGTACTGGTTAAATCTCGACCGTTGATCGAAAGTCGGTCGAACTGAACAAATTTTGAGCGTATGTAGCATACACTCCATCACCGAGAAGATTCATCCAAACTTTGCCTGGATAATTGGGTCAACCGGAAGGTTTTGGGGAAATCGGTTGCACTGGAGATGTTTTCCTAGTGTTTTCGATGAACTTTCATGTTTTTAAAAGTTCGAATTATGTTTGGAGGTGAGTGATATCGCTTTGGGAAGGGTGCCAAAAAGGACACTTTTGTGGAGCGTCTGTGATACGTTCCGTGTGTGTTCGAAAGTAGCTATTTTCATTTGATGTGATCGAGGCCTTCGGGAAGCAATCTATTTGATCGGACTGTATCGATGGAAAGTACTCTGAAAATACTTTCTGAAATTCCCAAATTTACGCATTTCTCAAGTTGTTTGACGGTGCGTTTTGATTAGGGAATCGGAGAAAAAGTCAACCTTGGCGGAGCGTTTGCGAAACGCTCCAGGGGTTGCTGAAAGTCATGGTTTGCACACCGTATGATGGAGGGCTTCGGGGAGCGATCTATTCAATCAAACCGTATTGATGGAAAGATCTATGGACGAGTGTTCGAGAATTCCCTGATGTACGCATTTCTCAAGTCGGTTGACAGTGCGTTATAACCAGAGAATCGGGGAAAAAGACAATTTAGGCGAAGCGTCTGTGAGATGCTCTAAGGAACTTTTGTCGAGTCGTGTGAGTTTAGCGTCGTATGGTGTTTCTTGGGTTAAACAGAGGCGTGTGGTGAAACCCTTTGCTCGAAACCCCAATGCTGGTGTTATTTCAGGGCATTTTTGGGCTTCTAGGGGCAAAACCGTCATTTTGACCGGAGTTGATTGGAAATGGTCAGGAATGGTTTGGTATGCTGTGTTGAGTGTGTAGGACTGTTCAGGGATGGTTTAAGAGAGTCCTTTATCGTTCAGCGGGGTTTATGCCGTGTCGAGGAGCTCGGGGGCAACACGGTTATTTTGACCGGAATGGGCCAGAATAGGACCGGATTTGGACCAAATGGCGTACGGGGGACCCCTAATGGTTTGACAACATTATGGAAGGATGAACTTATCGTTTTAAGGGATTTTGAACTTTCCCAAAATGTGCCTGGAAGCCCAAGGGGCAGATTTGGTCATTTTTCACCGAGTCGGGCTAGCAGGTGCCGGTGTTGACCTAAGTGTTGGTTCCCGAGACCGCCCGGTCTTGAAAAATTACATGTGCGGTGTTGGTCTCTAAGAACGTCTGGTCTTAGAGAGCTACCTTTGGGGTGGTGTTGGTTCCTGAGAACACCTGGTCCCAGAAAGCTACCTAGAAGGGTGGTATTGGTCCCTGAGAACTACCGAATGACAGATATTCTACATTGGCGGGCTAGCAGGCGCCAGAAGTAAACCGTCTGGAATTCGATGAGGTGTTGGTCCCCGAGATCACCCGATATCGGGAAGCTACTTGGATGGCGTTGGTTTCCGGGACCGCCCAGTCCGAAAAACTGCTTGGAATAATGGTGCTTAAAGCTCCAGCGGATACTTGTGGACCCAAGAAGTGACCAGTTGACTGGATTGGAGATTGAAAGGCTCGTCTTGAGCCTGCATGTGTTGTGATGTTGGAAACCGAATCCAGTCGGGCCGGAGGTTGCCCAGCGGGCAAAAATGGGGTGCTTACAAAACCAAAACTTTTTTCTGAGTCGATCCAATGAAGGTCACCCAAACGTACCAAGCCTATTTCTTACCGTCGAGAAACTAAAGTCACCTTCCTTAAACATATCCTCTAATTGCCAGAGACACCCGTGTTGGACTTTTCAATACCAATTCTTACAAAACAAAAACACCAATGTGGAATATAAAATAATTATCCTTAATAAAAAGTGTAATTTTGCTCCTTCTATAAAACATGCTTTCAAATAAATAGAATAATAGATAAGCAATTCATAAAATCACGTTTCTCAAATATTGCTCAGGTAGCATATGATTTTTAGAAAGATAGTTGGCAAAGTAAAACCACTCACCTGATCTCAAAAGAAATGTAGATCAAAAGGGAACAATTGGAAATAGTGTGCTCCTATCAGAGCCGCCCTCAGGCTAAAGCAAGCTCAGCCTAGGCTTTACACCCCCTCAAAAGCTCAAAATTTGAGGCCCCAATTATTTAGAAGTGTTATATAGTGGCTCAGAATAAAAAATTAAATGATGTTTTAATAAGAGGCTCAATTTCAAATAAAATACTCAATTTTAAATAAGAGGTCCATTATTCACTTGTAAGTTTAAATTTCTATTTTGATTTTTTTTTTTGTGAATTTTAGTTTGTAAAATTGTCGTTTGCTCTCACTATATGACAAAAAAAAAAAAAAAATCTTTAATAGTCGCAAGTCTATAATTGTATAGAGAGCCTCAGCTCCAAACTTCGATTGAAGTTCCTAAAATCTCAGAGCCGACCCTAGCTCCTATCTTGAATAACAAGAATATAAAATTCTATAATTAACTGTCTATGCTAGAATTACAATTAGGAGAAATTAACACCAAAAATGAAATCTACCAGCTGTAAAACTTAGGATAGGACTATTTCTAAGATCAACAATCTACCCGGTTTGTCAAAATCACTAAGTTGTAATATAAAGCACGCGACTTAACCACACTAGATAAATAGCCACGATCATCTTCTGCCTTTTCCTCAATTCCAGATTCTCCTTTCGGCCCATCTTTGCCCACTCACATACCGTTCAGTCTCTACCAATTCAAAGCATAAAGTTAGTCCTCTGAAATTTTCAATATCCAACCCAAACCAGATTAACATATATATTTTATTTTTAACAGTGTTACATACTCAAATTCATGAATACTTTTAACGGACTCAAAATCTCTGTTTTCCGAAAATATAGATATACCCATATATGTATAAAAGTGTACAATCCACATTCAACTTGACCCTAAAATCATATTTATAATCCATCTGAACCCAATTTATGAAGATAGACAAAAAATTTTGAACATTACAATATATTATAAACTCTCATCAGGCTTCTCGAATACAAATTCCACGAACTTTCTCTATGAGATGTTACACCGAAATCGAACCCAAAGTACATTTACCCGTGGAATACTAACACCAAAAATAGAGTTCTACAAAATGTAGCAGTATTAGGGTCAAGACTACCTCAAACAATGTGCCTCCAATGATGTGAAACCAGTCAACGTATTGTCCTCCAGTTCTCTCTCTCTCTCTACGGCCGGTTCTCTTTACTTCTAATCTTTACGTATAGTCCCGTTTGTTTGTGAAATGAAAAAATAAAGTATAGGTCATATTGTGAGATTAAAAAAATAGTAATAAATAATAAGTAATACTTGATATAATGAGGAATTAGGCATACTATATTTGATTATGATAAAATTATGATAAAATAAGTAATATTATTTTGTTAAAATATTACATTAAAAATAAAAAATTAATAGAAAAATTAATTTTAAATTATAATATAACTATTTAATATTATTTTAACTTATTATAATAATAAAAAAAGAATAAAAATGTCATTTTTGAGCTTATTCTAAGGGAGGAGATAAGTAATACCACCTCTTAATGGTAAGTAATACCACCTTTTCATGGTATTACTTATCCCTATTTTGAGGGATTAATCGTCCATTGAGGGATTAATTGTCCGAAGGGATGAGTAATCTTCCATCACTTTTTTTTTTTCAAATATGAGACTAAGCGAGCTCCAAAAATGACATATCCAATCCCCTACCCTATATCCCCCAACCAAACATGCCCTAAAGGCTTTATTAGAGTCGAGACTACCTCAAACATTCCTTTATTTCGTGTATAATAAAAACAATGAAGGCTGTTATAGGAGTAGAGTAAAATACGCAACTGACTCCTCCAATTATGGTTCTGGGTCTGATCCAATGCACCCAAGTATGTGATCTCTCTAATTAGATGGCCACTACAAGAAAAGGTTAAAGACACATGCAAGTCTGTTGCACTAAAGTCTATCACAATCCATAGGCACAACAATTAAAAAAAAAAATCCCAAAGATTACATGGTACACCAAAACTGAAATTATTAAATGCTCATATTAATTAAATAATAAATAATATCTAATACACAACAATTAAAAAAAATTCCAAAGATTAGATGGTCCACCAAAACTGAAGTTATTAAATGCTCAAATTAATTAAATAATAAATAATATCTAATGCATAAAACTTAAAATATTGTTTCACAATGCATGCAAATGTATAAAATTATAGAAAATTAAATCAAAGTCGTTACATTATGCCTCATCAGTCATTTGAGCTTAGGCTAAACGTAACTCAAGCTAGACTTGAAATGATCAGGATTTCTAGTGTACTGCTGCCCTGTTTTATGAAGATCTAATCAATTTCTAGCTTATGCGCGCAAGACAGTCATTGTAGATCATTGCCCAAGATTGATCCCAATAGTAGTAGAATACAGGCTTGATTTCAACATACAGCAGCAGATGAATATCTTCAGCAAAATTTTCATCTTACACACATAAGAAAAGAAGTGTTAATCCTTCCTTATATATTAATTAACGAAGGTAACACGAAACTTCTGATAGCATCAACCCCCAAAAAAGCAACAATAAAAAGGGTAGTAATGATGAACAATCATCATCAATTACATTGTTTATCATGCGTAACCACAACGAATAGACATAAAAACACATAGGATGTGTAAGTGTTATATAGAGAATTATATATACAAATTTTTTTTATTCTTCCCCCATTACCAAATTACAAATGGATTTAGTCGTACACTAACAAAAGGATAATACTAAAAATGAACGATCCTCATCGATTAGATTGTTTCTCTTGTGCTACCATAACCAATGCCCAGCCGCCCCATAATATCATGTCGTAAACATGAGAAAATGTATCCGGTCTAGACAACTTATCCCAGAACAAAAAAATGCACACAAACGTGGGATAAGTCCGAACTAGACCATTCCTATTCCTATCTCACGCCCTTAAATTTTCAAATCAAACACCCTCTGTATATGTGTGTATATTCCCATATTTTTCCATTACCTCCTTAACTAGATTGTTTGTTATGTGCCACCATAGCCAATGGAAGATCTGATTAATTGCTATGTTAATAGCTTAGGCAGGACAGTCATTGTTGCAGGCTAAAAACTCTATAAATTATCCTGCTTAAGGTAAGAAAAATGTAGTTGAAAGAAAGAAAAAACAAAGAAAAAAATATTATCTATCATTATTCATTATTTGAAATAGTTAATATTGGTCGCGATGGGCATGATTCCAAAATAACAGCGAAAGACGATATGTTTAGCCAAAAATCACCAACCCAAAAAAAAAAAATTAAAAATAAAAAAGGTTGCGACTTGCGAGGATGATGAACAATAATCATGTGCCACCACGGCTAATGAACATAAAAATATATGTATGTATTGTATAGAGGACTATATATGTGACTATGGAAGTATAGAAATGTATATATTTTTCTCCCATTGTCCAATTATAAATGGATATGGTAACACTTTAATGATGAACAATCCTTATTGATTAGATTGTTGATCATGTTCCTCCGTAGCCAAATCCCAGCCACCTCGGATAATTTTATCCCATAAACATGGGACAATGTATCCGGTCCAGCAATTTATCCCGAACCAAAAAATGCACACAAACGTGGGATAAATTCATACAAGGTCATTCCTTATCCTATCTCATACTCTTATGTTGTGTTTGAATTAAAATTTTGATGAGAAAAAAGGAAAGAGAAAATGATCTAAAATTAAATCGTACATTTCATTGATAGAGAATTGTGTAAACTCTGCTGTTGAGAATAGGTTTAATGTCCGCTCGCACTTCAATAAGATTGCGCAGTGACAGTCTCACTCTTTCTAGGATTAGTAGCTATGGCCAGGGTTTGAACTACACTTGTAGTGAGGGGGTGCCACGGCAGTATGACACCCTCGACTTTCGTTGGACCCTCTTATATGCAGTATATAAATGTATTAGTCTAGTAAATATCTATTCTACTGATACCCCACAATTTAAAATCTTTCTCAAGACTATAATACAATTGAGTTTCTTAAAAAAAAATTTATGTAGTGGAGTACCGTGGCTTTGACCCAATTTTTGCATAAGAAACATTTAATTTGTATTTTTTTTCATATTTTTCTAATGTTGATTTTCTACATAGAAATTTAATCTTGCATTCTAATATATTTTTAGTACTTGAATTTAAAAATACGTATAGAAAAAAATTAAAACAGAATAATTAAATCAATAGGTGAAAAAATTTGTGTTTTATTTTGACAACCCTAAACAGAAATCCTAATTTTGCACTTAGCTATGGCTCAATCTCAACATTTCATAGTAAGCGTGAATTCATGTGGTCACGTCGTTAGTTATCCCTATACACCTTTTCAATCAACACAAAAAAAAAAAGTGAAATATAAAACAATATAAATAATAATAATAATAAGAAGGATTTGAAATCTTTCATTTTTTTCTTCTCTCTTATTTTTTTTTATTTTCTTTTCTCTTGATAATTTAAATTGCAAAAATAGCATTGATGTCTAAACAAACACCTTCTATTTGTGTATATTTTCATACTCTTTCATTACCTCATCAATCAAATTGTTTATCATGTGCAACCATAGCCAATGGACAAGAAAGTCAATATATAGTATGTGTATATTATATAGAGTACTATATGTATGTATATAAATACATATATGTATGCATATATTCTTCCATTATGAAAATGCAAATGGATTTAGTCTAACACCAAATGATATGCAAAAGGTGGGAATGATTCGCGGGCGGCCTTGGCTGGCAGCTAAAACAAAGGCCGATGAGAGTTGACTTCTGAAGAGAGAGAGAGAGAGATGGTTACGTACGTTGATACGGAACCAACCCTTTTGTATACGGCCTCTGTACTTGTGCCCAAACGTCATGCCCACGCTTACTTTGCCCTCCGTACGTCCTTGCAATCTCCCCTACTTCTTAGCATATATTATGGTCTTCATTTTTCACAAACATTAACACCCAAGTCACAATATACCCTCCTCCCCTACTCTCTCTCTCTCCTCTCTTTACTTTCTCTCTATATACTTCTCTGTCTGTATATTTATCTCTCTCTTGCTTTGTCTTGATCTTTTGGGTGTGTGGAACGATGATACATGAGCATCAGCAGCAGCAAATGAGGATGGGTCTGAAGAGGAGGTTGAAAGAGGGGAAGAGTATGCCCATACAAGAGGAGAGGCTTGAAATTCTGGATTTTAGTGGGATGGCATTGGATTCTCTGCCAAACCCTTCTCTGAATGTTGGGATTATCTGCAAACTAGACCTCTCCAATAACAATCTTCAGGTATATTTTCTAACTCATTCTAATATATATATATATATATATTTGCAATGGTGAGAATTTCATTTGTTCTAATAGTTTTTTTTTTTTAAAATAATTTTTGGGTATCACGAGTAAGGAGAATATGTCTTTGAAAGTGAAGTGCTCTTTCTTTCTTTCTTTCTTTCTTTTTTTTTTTTTTTTTCTAGATTACTTCTGCTAATTTTAGTCTGTTTAATTTTTTTCCACTTTCTTTTTGGCTGAGTGGTGGGTTTTTATTTGGTTTTCTTTTCATCTTATCTTGTTGGAAAGGGATAGTTTTTGGTGTGAAGAGGAGGGAATGGAGTCGTAATGGGATTTTTTGACTTCTCAACCAGAAAGAAGTGGTGGGAACTTGTTTTTCATTTTCTTCTTTTGTCTTCTATTTAGTAATATGAAAGGCTCTCTTTGTCTCCTTCTCTCTCCAAAAAAAATCCAATGGACTTTATAAATATATATATACACACATGCATACATGTACACATACGGCATCTGTGTCTCTGAAAGGGAATGGAAATGGTGGTTTATCTGATTTCTGGAAGGGGTGAAGAGACCATTTAGAAGTGCCTCCATGTTCAAGGAAGAATTGATTTTCAATTCCCAATCAATGTAAGGAAAATGGAATTGCTTTTTTGTGTCCCCGAAAGAAAAAATATGAAGCAATTCATACAAGATACCGTATCAAACTTTTCTAGCTTCATATATGAACAAGCAAAAGTGTTTTTCTGGAAATGGTTATGGTCATTTCAGCATTGTCCTCTCATAAGTTTTATATGGCAAAGCCAGCTTTTCTGCTTTCTGCCTTTTTTTTTTTCCTCCCCCTTCTCCATTTAAATCAGTTTGTTCTGTTTCTTTCACATATGGACAGTCCATTAATTGTGTCAATTTCTGTATAATGTCATTTTAACTTTCTTGGTTTTAGTCTTCCATTGACAATAATGGCTGTTGACTTCTTTTGGCGATTGCAACTCTCTCTCTCTCTCTCTCATAAGAAGGCAAGGACCTTCATTGTTGGATGTGAAAACATATAAGAGGAATAACCGAAGTGACAAAAGAATATTCTTAGATTTGCTAATGTTTTCTTCCATTTTCTCTGATAGTATTTTAACAATATCTTATAAAAAAAATTTTGACCTAAAATATTCAGATATTTAATTGGTAATCAAATTTAGTAATTGTATTTAACTAAACATATCGATTTACGTCCACCAAGGTAATCAATAAGCTCAACCATTGAACTACTAATGTCATCATACCCTAATTACAAAATTTACGATGTTGATCGTCAACTATGGCTTGAGAAGTTGCCCTTTGACCTGAAAATTCTGACATGTAACTTCAAATTCGTGTAATATTCATTGAATTTGAGTACTTGTGAGAGTATATAAAACCCAACCTAAAAATTAAAATTATAGTGGCCGTCATACCATGTAAACATCATATAGTATAATTCCTCCCTTTAACCTAAGCTTTTATATAGAGGCTTCATAGTATTTATAATGTACTATTACTTGGTAATTACTAATCACATAATTTTTCTTGTGAATTTGGCAGATCATACCAGAATCTATAACAGCAAGAATGCTAAATCTGATAGTGTTGGATGTGCACTCAAATCAGCTCAAATCCGTCCCAAACTCAATTGGGTGTTTGTCAAAGCTCAAGGTTTTGAATGTCTCAGGCAACCTTCTTGAATCACTCCCTAAGACTATTGAGAACTGCAGGTCAGTCAACTACTCCGAATGCATATTATTTGATTATCATAATTTTTTATTTATTTGATTATCATAATTTTTTTACCTTAGGGTCAGAGCTTTTAGATTAAATTTTCAATTATGGGAAATTTCTTGTTTGTAAAATTTGTAAGGATAAAAATAATGTTATCCAACTTCATGGTAAAGAAGAATTTTCAAACTTCCTTAGTAGAAAAGGGACTCGATGATATACAAAGTACGTATGTATTGCTATAGCAGTTTCTACTAAGCTCATCACAATCTTAGGTCTTTAGACTAATTATAATTTGTTAAAATTCTTTTCTTTTTCATCACCAAATTCTTGATCTACACACAGTATTACTAAAACTGAGATTTGGATTTATAATGACAACAATGCACACAACATTTACATTTAGCTAGAAAGTTTGCACTCTTATATTATTTTTTGAAAAAAAAAGCACGTCAAAAAAAGCAATTAAAATAATTTTCATGAACCTTATGATTACGAATTTTATTTGAAAAATGCATATGCTTCTTGCATGCCTCATGGCTAGAATGTGAAAAGAGCTCCCACATCTACTAAGAGCTACAGAAGTCCAAACCCACACACCACATACAAAAGATTTGTTTTTAAAAAATTATATATTCATTTTCTTCTTATTTTTCTAACTCTAGAAAACAAAAGTAAAGAATTTAACTTCTTTCTATTTCATTTTTTTTCATTCTTTTTCATGGTCATGCATAAACAAAAGATCCAAGTATAACATTAGAGATGTGATAGAGTTGGGAAAAAGTCTTAGAGTTTTTAGTATTCATTTCTATTGAATTGTAACAAATGACTTCTATTACATCACCAACATTGATGTGTTGCAAATGAAAAGGATTTTTACGAAATAAATGATACACAAGTTTAGTACTACTTACCTAACAGAATTTTTGTTCTCCAGAGTCCAGAGGATAGACTCTTATAACTCTTAAGAGTGGAATATCTGATCTATCTTCACCTCAATTTTGTTTTTGTTTTGATCCTGTGACCTCGGAATTTGAAACATTAAAACTAGCAAGACCCTTTATTGCGGAAAATTCAGTCATGCAAATCTATGTTGAAACCATGCAATCAGCATTAACTTCTGAACTGTTACAAATCCGTCAATAAATATGGTCAAAGACATTAACTTCAGTTGAACACAACATAATGGATTCTAGGTATAGTTGCACGGAATCTAACTTGGGACGGAAACGCGTTTTTAGGACGATGCAAAATTAGTTTTAAAAATTTTAAAAAATATTTTGAAAATTTTTAGAAAACGTTTAAAAAATTTTTAGAAAACTATTAAGATACTTAACGAAAACTCTTGAAAAACTTAGAAAAAACGCTTGAGAAACTTAGGAAAAACGCTTGGAAAACGTTTCGAAAACTTAAAATATTACTTTTTATACATTTTTTTCTTTAAGTTCTCACTAAATATCTATGAAATTATTTGCATAGGTCTCTACTAAGTTTTCCAAAGGTCTCTACTAAATTTTTCAAAGATTTCTATTAAGTTTCTCAAAAGTTTCTACTAAGTTTCTCAAAAGTCTTCTTTGAGTTTCAAAAAAGTTTCTTATGAAGTTTTTCAATTATATCCCGCTTTTCGTTTCTTTTTATATTTTTTGGCCATGTTTCTTGCTTTCATTTTCTCTAATGTTTTTCACTTCCGCTTTACATTTTAATACTATGGTTCTAGGGACTTCTTTTTTTTTTTTTTTTGTCTCGACAGGCTAGGTTCTTGTTGGCTAAAATATGAGTCATTGGCTTCACGTGGTCTGACCTATATATGGTCAACACCGACCCGAATTACAATTGGGTTGGGGCGGGTTGTGAATGGTAAGGCGTGTTTGAATGGTGAAAATCTCAAATTGACTTGAATTTTGGGTACACCTGAGAGAGAGAGAGAGAGAGAGAGAGATATGCATTTTGTCAGGCGTGGACGAAGAGAAAAAATGCGTGAGACTTAGAGAGCCAGGACCCAATCAAAGTCTAGACTCACAATATAAATGCAACTTGGCTTTTGAGTACTACTATATAAAATAATAATAAAAAATGCATACAAAATTCATATGTATGGCTGAGATGAAACTTATCATTTTAAAATAAAGTAGCAATTAAGATGATTTTAAAAATAAAAATATCACCTTCACATTATTCTAGTTTAGCTTTATGCTAAAAATTCTGTAACTATAAAAAAATTCCTTGATTTTTATAAATAAGTTTGTGAATTGATCAGTATATTCACGCCTTTCTTTTCTTGTTTGCTTGCTTGCTAAAGTATATTTATTGTTAAAGTAACAAAAGCAAATAAAATAATGTTAGTGAGTAGAATAGAGGTCATTGGTTTTGCCTTGCAACCCAAACCCACCCGACTAGACCTATTTGAGAAGAAAGAAAACCTGACCTCATTCAGGCAACCAAGCTCACAATGTTAAGCCCAAATGAGGGAGTGATTTTTACCGTGCCGGTATTCAATAGTAAAAACAAATTATTTCAGCTGTACGTAGGTTTATTTCAGAGGTAAGTTAAATCAGTTCCAGTGACAAATAATTTTTTCAAAATAGTTACTTACTTTTGTGACCCATCTTACTTATCACTAGAATTGACCTATTTATTATTATTGGGACCGATCCTTTATTTACTGTGAGGAGCTGGTGCTGTGAAAGTCACTCACGATACTGTAGAATTTCATGAGAGGTATTCCGACTGAAATAATGGAGTTGGCTTTGTTTTTTTTTTTTTCTCCTTTTTTTTGCTTTGTTTTTACAACATTTCATCTCTAATTCAGGATCAGATAAATATGAGATTGATCTGCATTTCATGTCGTAATTATTCTTAAAAATCAACAATATTTCTGATGACTCTGACAATACAGAGCGCTGGAAGATCTAAATGCCAACTTCAACAGGCTAACCATGTTACCAGACACCATTGGCTTTGAGCTAGTGAACCTAAAGAAGCTCTCAGTAAACTCAAACAAGCTCATCTTCCTTCCTCACTCCACAAGCCACCTCACCAACCTCCGAATCCTCGACGTCCGCCTCAACTGCCTCAGGTCCCTCCCCGAAGACCTCGAAAACCTAATCAACCTCGAAGTCCTCAACATCAGCCAAAACTTCCACTACCTCGCCGCCCTACCCTACTCCCTCGGCCTCCTCTTGTCCCTCGTCGAATTAGACGTCAGCTACAACAAGATCACAGCCTTACCGGACTCTCTCGGCTGCCTCAGGAAGCTCCAGAAGCTCAGCGTCGAAGGGAACCCCTTGGTTTCGCCGCCAATGGAGGTGTTCGAGCAGGGCTTACACGCGGTGAAGGAGTATCTAAGCGAGAAGATGAATGGGGCCCACAAGGACTCACCGAAGAAGAAGTCGTGGATTGGGAAGTTGGTCAAGTACGGGACGTTTAATGGGCGGCTTCTGCCCCGGGAGGAGAGGGAAGGGTTCATCATGCCGAGTTACCGGCCCATTGAAGGGATTGCTTCGCCGAGGTTCATGGGGATGTTTTCGCCTCGGCGTCTATTCTCACCCAAAACATACTTTACAAGATGAGTGTGAAATATCATGTTACCATCAAAGTTCAAGTTACTCATATCAGGTGTGTAATGTTTTTTGTGGTCTTTTATAGGGGTTTAGGGTTTTCATTGTAATGTTTTGAGAAGGATTAAGAGTGCTTCTTGGGTCTGTGATACAAGTCTCAAAATTGTTCAAATCTCTTTCAGTTATCATATTGTCCTTAAATTTATATGTAAATAAGTTTATAGTGGCCTTTGAATGATTGTGACACAATTTGAGCAAATTGTCATATTGATATGTGATTCTTAGCTATGCTACTTGGACTTTAAAAAAATGTACGAGGTAGGCATGTTGAACATATTTGGATTCAACACTCGGACTATGAGGCTTATCCAACATACATTGTTAGTTTATCATAAAAATATACATAACACTTTTATATTATGCATAAAATATTTTATTGCACATTGTAAACGCTATTATATTTTATAAGAATAAAAAAGTATGTTCTTTGAGAGAATTAAATAAACCTGATACTTAAACACATACTTACACTTGAGTTTATGCAACTTAAATCCTGACTGGACTTTCATTATAGAGGGGCTACAGCTCAATAGGAAGCTAATTGAAGCTAGTACTTGTTAGTCAAATCCTCAATTTCATCCTTAAAATCCTAGTGTTATAGAGGATAATACAGGAGGAGCTATTTTTAAAACCTAAATTTGCAGTAAATACAGGAAAATGCTATTTTTTAAAAAAATTTATAGAGAAAATTTTACTGTACGTATATCAGTACCCTAATAAAATTAGGGATGTGGGCCTATTTGGTTATGCGCAAATTTAAATGGCCTCATCCACTTTTACGTGGCATTCAATTACAAAAAACAAAAACAAAAAAAGCACAATTTTTTTTTATATAAATGGGGAACAATCACAATCTCGAATGAAATCGTTCTCAAAGTATATAAAAGGGGGAGGTCCAGTCGAAGGACCGTAGCCACATGTCTCAAAATGAGGGGCTCAGATTTTTCTGCATCAGTAAAAGTGTGGTAGCTTTTAAATCTCTTTTTTTAAAAAAAAGAAAAAAGAAAAAAGCTTTTAAATCTCACTTACAAAGAACGTGTGATTAACCATACTTCAGTTTTACATTTGAAAGCGCTTTAATTTGATGGGGCAAAAATATTGATTTCTTGTTTTGCAATGCTCGACCACGATTTATTTGACTGGATCCGGAGAGTATCCAAATTCATATATTAGATATCATTCTTATAAATTTTTTCAAAAATCTCAAGTAGTTTAATTGATGACATTGAAATTTGGATAGAGGAGCTATTCCAATCTTCCAAGCTGACATTAATGCTTTTTCGTGATGATTAGTCATGATATTAGAGACATTGGATTCAATACCCCCTTTAATTATGCCCACCACACCCTACATGTCGTGTAATTACCTGCGAGGGGAGGGATTAAACTCGTGATCATTCGTGCCTAAGCAAAGGTCTAAAGCCAACTATTCTACCCCCATAGAGGTTTAAGGTAAAAAACCAAAATATTGTCCGAGGCCATTTGTGCATCCCCTGTTTAGTTGTAAAACACTTCTCCAAAATTTAACACAAGAAATATATTGTAGGTTTAAAAAAAATAATTTAAAACTAATGATAAAGTAAAAATAATGTAAATTTATAGCTATTAATGCCCCATTCTTTACGCTTTCATTCTCAAAAATTCTAAACCCAAGAATTCCAATTTGTTTATGGATCGAAAAGATTCTTTGTTCATACTACTCTTCCAATATGTGTAGAATATAAAAAATAAAAAAATAACTGCTCCTTATTTTTATATAATAAAATATAAATATATCTGTAATGTAAAAAGTAAAAATAAAATACTAGTTTTATGTGTTTATGTATGTATAAATAATACTTGTTGCCATGTGTCATGTTTTCATTTCGGGTTGTTTACCAAAATAAAATTATTTTATTCAACAAATATTAAACAATGACTACTTCTTTAATATTTACAGAACCCTAATTATGCGTCATTGGCATTGACGCCTTTAAAGAAAGCGTCAATGCCAATTGACGCTTTTTGTAAATATCTTCTGTTATTTTATGTTAATTTTCTGAAATAATAATAGAATTTCAAAAATTAAAACAAAAGTGTCTTTTGTATTAACATTTTTAAAATTAAACTAAAAAAACGTTTGACTTTGATGCTTTCAATTTAAAATAAAAAAACGTCATTGAAAATGACGCTTTTAATACGTTGCGACCAGTACTTCTAGTGTTTTTTCAATTTAAAAGTTGTTGATATTACGAAGAAGACAATTGCACCAATACCAAAAGTGAAAACGTCATTGGCTCTGACATTTTTTATTTTGAACTATAAACGTTAGTTATATTGACGTTTTATGTTTAAACATAAACGCGTCAATAGGTTTGATGCTTTTTTTTTTCGAAATTTGATTTTCAATGGAGAAAATAAATTAACTTAAAAGAAAAATAAAACTATAAATTGTTATTAATATTGACGCTTTCACTAAGAACATCAGTACTAATGACACTAGCTATAATTTTGTAAATATTAAAATTTTTAACTCTGTTTAATATTTATTGAATAAAATAAATCTATTTTGATAAATAGCCCTTCTTATTTCTCTAATCCATGTCCGTGCCTATACTTCTAATGATTTGTAACTATTGGAAGATGGCTACCGAAAAAATGGATCCGTGGGTGAAATTGGCCTCCCAGCACCATAGCACGGAAAATCTCAATCCTGTCTCCAGTAGCTATTAAGGGGAAATTTCAAAATCACTCCCCACCAATCCCAGTGGCCAGAAATTATGGGTGGAGACACTAACCCATGATTAAAAATCGTCGATGAGTGGAAATAGCAATAAGGGAATGGTACACCGTATTACGGGGCTCCTTAAAATTCTCCCGCCTCCCGCCCAACCAACCGATATGAATCAAATATCAAGGCCTTTCGCAATAAGTAGCTTAGATTTTGCATATTCAAGTTGTCAGGCCAAAGACTCCGATCCAAGACTATTGATATACAGCTAAACACAACTCTCGACATGCATAGTGTCACGGGCCGATATTTTGTGAGCTAGACAATTACAAGTGAGACTCATGCAGCACTTGTTAAGTCCATCTGACAAGCAAACCAAACCCGAATCATCTTACATGAAAGCTAGAATCAAGTATTGATGGCCAATTGTCACACAACCTCCGACGAAAATAGGTGAAAATAATAAAATATATTTTATTCATAAAACATCATTACATAGCTCACATTATGTATAAAACGTGCCTCAAAACATACAAGAAGTAGAGGAGTAGAAAAAAAGTAGGAGCATACCCCTCCCTATAGTAACATTCTAAGTCATTTATGAACTTCTAAGAGAAAACATAGTGTGTGCCTAAAAAATCATAATGGCCTCTAAAAAATTATATAAAACACAATAAATAAAACCCTTACAAAATGTGAAATTAGGTCCTATAAGGAGTTTATAGAAAAAAACCTAACTTCATTTGGACTTCAAAGCATAAAGTTATGCCACGCCAAAAACCGAGCCAAAAAGTATAAGTGTGTGCAAATCTGACACGATTGGCTGGTACTACTGGCAGGTGCAAGTAAGGTTATCTGGAATCTCACTGTGCGCCAAAGTGAAGTTCAACAGGGCCTTGCGACTGTCCATGACACGCGCACGTAATAAGGCCAACCTGAGGTTATCTAAGCACTCAACTAGGCACGCAACAAGGCTACTGGGTGCAATGATGGGCTGCTGAGCGCGCTGCTACCATAGGCCAAAGTAAGATTCAGCAGGCCTTCACTTTGGGCGCTACTAAGATTAATCAACCCCCACCTGACTATATTGTTGACTGTTATCTTGGATCACTCTTGAGACATCGAGAGATTGTCTTGAACATTGTTTAGACATAAGTTTGATACACTTTTGAGTTGTCATGAGGTACAAAGAAGCGAACCATAACACATAGCTAAAGAATCATGACCAATTCCAAAAACTTCCTAGACCATCACTTCAACTCACGTAAGAATGAATCACAAAGAATCGAAGCAAAGCCTATAAATTATAGGAGATTGGAACGAAAGTTTAACACATCCATCCATCCATCAAATGAGCACCAGACCATGGGGACAGCTTCAGCAAAGCTAACTCTAACTGGGTTTTAGTTAGCCGAGCTCACATGTTCCTAGACCGTGCTATGTGCCAACCTTAAAGAAATTCTGAAGCCGTTTCGAAAGTTTATCACCGTAAAATCCCAATCCCAGCGTTTAATAAAATGAAATGTACCAAACAAAATTATGCTCCAACTAGCAGCGCCTCTTGATTCTTGTGCGTGCAGCCATCGGTGTCATGATTATACTGGAAATCGCCCAAGGCAAACCAAAAGTAGCAGGCAGTTAATTGCACTAGAATGGAACGTCTATTGGAGAAAAGTCATTGACTGATGGGTTTAAACTCTTAGGCAGGGGGCACGAGTCGATTCCTATATATAATCGTCATTAAAGATTACCAGATTTGTTCTCAAATTGTCAAGGTACCAGAAAAACGACACCGTATGCAAGGTTGAGGAATTTATTCTGCTCCCATCAATAGAAGCACCACACCAGACACCATCACTTAACCAGAGTTCAGTGGCAGCCTTCATGCCCAAGCAACAATCTATCAGACTGAAATACTGCTACTCCAGTTTACTTTAGGACCCCATATCTGAATTGTCATCAACCTACAAGCATGTACTCCATCTTCTGTTGTTTTTTTTTTTTTTTGTTCTGTCCCCCACCTCCAAATATGAAAAACATGATGTCAATTCCATGACACGTACCTCCCAACACAACATTATGTTTGGAGGCCACTAAGATGGAACTTTGTTTGGACGTAGGTATCCAATCTTATTACTATCATCAAACCGGAAATGATGCAACAGGAAGAGACCAAGAAGACCCAGAAACTGATCTCTATCTGTCTCGATCTTCAGTGATAAAAGAACTACACAGAATAGCCCTTAACGAAAATATAAGAAAGAAATGACTTGGAACACAGCAGACTAGCATCTACAGATAATTGAAACGGCGTTCTGAAATATGGTACTCTCGTGTTCCAAAACGGTGAATTTAGCGATCCAAAACGATTCTAAACTTTTTTTCTATTTATATCTTTAAAGGCCATCCCTATGGTATTAATAGTAAAAGACAATAGAGAGAAGGAAACTTATGACGAAAACAAAAAAGGAAACGGTAATTTGAGTAAATGCATTAAATTAGGTATCAGTAATTCCAACAACATTGAGATATCCAACCATTTTTAAAGGAATTTTATTTTTTATGAAACATATCAAAACTAAACACTTATCCATCTAAGAAAGTCTAAGAATCACAACAAACCTAACAACTACATTACAAATTCACATTTAGTGAAAGTTAAACTCAAGACCTCAAATAACAAGGTATTAAATTAAACCAACTGAATACCTCTAAAGCAGATGGGTATCGGCTAAAGGGATTTCAAATGGCTTATATTTTGCTTCCAAATCCATCCAAATCAAATCCTGTTTCATTACAAACATTAACATTGTGTTTGACTTATTCAAATTAATTACGTGAACTTTATAAAAAATAAAATATTAAATATTAAATATGTAAATAACTGAAATTGAATTTTTGGATTTTAAAAATGAGAACGAGGATTCACTCGTATAGCATCTCCAAAGCTACTATCTAAAATAACTAGTTAAAATATACTTAAAAACTCTATTCTTTATTTTAACTAGCCATTTTTTTAAAAAAAATATTCTAATAATACTCTCTATTTTAACTAGTCACCTCATAAACTATTCATTTTTTCACCTTCACCCTAAAAAGGGGGGAGGGGGGGGGGGGGAAGAGGAGAGAGAAAGAGAGATTTGTGAATTAAAATAGTACTCTTTAAAATAACTAGTTAAAATATACTTAAAAACTCTATTTTTTATTTTAACTAGCCATTTTTAAAAAAATGTTCCAACAATACTCTCTATTTTAACTAGTCGTCTCATAAACTATTCATTTTTTAACATTCATCTTAAAAAAGAGGAGAGAGAAAGAGAGATTTGTGAATTAAAATTTAAAAAGCCACTTTTGGCTCTCTATATTTAGAGAGCCAAAATAAAACTTTCTAAAATAGAGTCATAGAAAGAGTGAGTTGGAGGGCTATTTTTAAGGATTGACTTTCTAAAATAGTTAAGAGAGTCACTTTAAAAAACTCCTAAAAATTGCTCTTGTAGTGTCAATTTGCACGCAAAATGCTTGAGCGTGGTATCAATTGACAACATATGTGTTTAAACAGATACCAAGAGAGAGAAGGGAAAGACAGTAATATAAATAAACAGATAAAGATAAAGCGAACCCGAAGAGGACGTTAATTACAAACAGTAATATAAATAAACAGATATGTATGAACAGATAAAAACAGTAACTAAGAACTGTCAAGGAAAGACAAATAAAACCTACCAAAGGAAGTAAATAAAACTAGCAAAGATTTTGAAGGAGAAATTTATTAACAAGAGAGAGAAGGGAGAATGGATGCGTGCCTTCAACAAGGGTGAAGGGTCCCTTTTATAACCAAAAATAAAATACTATTCCAGATTTCAAAATGTTAATTACAAGTCCAGAGAGACAGCTTTTTACAAAAATCAAAAAATGCTTTTATAAAGCAATGACGCAAAATGGGGGTGGGGCCCAGATGAGTTGGCGTCGGTTGGCCATTTGCGTCAAAGGCAAGATGCTTTTTTGTCGTGTAGTGCGACAGTCTGGAATGTGAATAGATTCCTTCACATGGGACGGCTACTTTTTGTCGTCCTTATCCTTATCTGAAGAAGTTAAATGAACTTCAAATTGATGAACAGTTAAAAAATACTTTAGCTAAAGTCTTTCTAAATAGTGAAAGCGAACCCGAAGAGGACGTTACATCTGAAGCCTCTGAGTCCCCTGAGTTAGATCAGGTACAAGAAGATGATATTTCGTCTTCTAGTGATACTGACCCTACTCTACAGGAATCCTGTTTAGGTAATTGTAATTATTACAAAGTCATAATAGATGTGCATGGTTTAAGCATTAATATGCTTACTCAGGATCAAGAAATAATTATAAAAATCTTAGATCAAATTCCTGACACATCTATGAAAGCTCAGATAATTGAAAATTATCTGAAACAGGTTAAGCAACAGGATAATATTCCAAAAATTTCTCATGCTTATAGTATGATTGAAGTCATGAAACGACTTCAGCATCAACAGGACAAACCTGTTACTTTACAATATTTAAAAACTGAGATCAATCAGTTAAAATCTGAGATTAAATCTCTAAAAACTGATAACTTAAGTTTAACTTCTCGAGTTACGAATTTAGAACTAGGACGCCAGCTTACTAGTTCTTCTGAATCATCTCCATCTTCTCTTCCCCAATATTTAGCTATGCTTGATCAAGTTACTTCACAAAAGTGGTACATTAAAATCACTTTATTCGTTCATAATGAATTATTGATTGAACATTTTACTGCTTTAGTTGATAGCGGTGCAGATCTGAACTGTGTTAAAGAAGGGTTAATTCCAACCCAATATTTTGAAAAAATAAAACACTCTTTGACCTCTGCTAGTGGTAATAAGTTGGAAATTCAGTATAAAATTACAGATACTCATATCTGTATTCCATCTACTTTTCTACTTGTTAAAAATTTACAACACCATGTTATACTTGGTACTCCTTTTTTACATAGTATTATGCCTATTGAAAAAATTGATTCAACAGGTATTTATACTAGAATAAATAATCAACTAGTTTTTCAGTTTATAACTGATCCTCAAACTAGATATTTGAATGAAGTTAAAAACATCTTGTTAGCTAAAGAAAATCAAATTAATTTTCTTAAACAAGAAATTTCGATATGGACTATTTCTGAATCTTTAGTCAAATCTAAAGTTCAAGAAAAAATCAAATTAATTGAAAACAATTTCTAAGTGAAATCTGTAATGATCATCCTAATGCTTTTTGGGATAGAAAACGACATATTGTTTCTCTTCCATATGAAAATGATTTTTCTGATAGACAAATACTGACAAGGGCTAGACCTTGTCAAATGAATCAAGAATATCTTGATTTATGTAAAGCAGAAATAGCTTCTTTATTGGAGAAAAAACTCATAAGGAAATCATATTCTCCTTGGAGTTGTACTGGATTTTATGTTAATAAAAATGCTGAAATTGAGAGGGGTGTTCCTCGATTAGTTATTAATTATAAACCTCTCAATAAAGTATTAAAATGGATTGGGTATCCTATACCTAATAAAAAAGATTTACTTGATCGCCTTCATAAGGCTTTAATATTTTCAAAATTTGATTTAAAATCTGGATACTGGCAAATTCAAGTTAATGAATTTGATAAATATAAAACTGCTTTTACTGTTCCAATAGGGCATTATAAATGGAATGTTATGCCTATTGGTTTAAAAAATGCTCCTTCTGAATTTCAGAATATTATGAATGATATTTTCATCCCTTATACTGATTTTATTTTGGTATATATTGATAATATTTTGATATTTTCTCAAATTCTAGATCAACATTTTAAACATCTAGATATTTTTCGAAAAATTATATTAACAAATGGACTAGTTATATCTGCAACTAAAATGAAACTTTTTCAAACTACTATTAGATTTTTGGGTCATAATATCCATCAAGGACAAATTGTCCCTATCACAAGAAGTATTGAGTTTGCTTCTAAATTTCCTGATGAAATATTAGATAAAACTCAACTGCACCGATTTTTAGGCAGTCTTAATTATATTAATCCCTATTATAAAAATCTTGCCAAAGATTCTGCTATCTTATATGATAGATTAAAGAAAACTCCTTCTCCATGGACGCCAAAACATACTTTGACAGTTCAAACAATTAAAGCCAAGGTCAAAAATCTTCCGTGTTTAACTCTTGCTAACCCTACATGGTTTAAAATTGTGCAAACTGATGCTAGTAATATTGGTTATGGTGGTATTCTTACCCAGGTCATACCTGATACTCAAAAACAAATTTTGATCAGATATGCTTCAGAAAAATGGAATCCTGCTCAATCTAAATATGCTACTATAAAAAAAGAACTTCTTTCTATTGTCAAATGTATCTCTAAATTTCAAGATGATTTACTAAATCAAAAGTTTCTATTAAAAACAGATTGTCAAGCTGCAAAATATATTTTTAATAATGACGTTAAGCATGATGCAGCTAAGCATATAATTGCTAGATGGCAAGCACAGCTATCTGTGTTTGACTTTGATATTATGTATATCAAAGGAAAGGATAATTCTCTTCTTGATTTTCTCACTCGTGAATTTTTACAGGAATAAATCCTTATGATCGAGGAAAAGGAAGGGGATCTAACCCTAACCGAGGACGTGGCAGGGGAAATAACCCCTCAAAAGGTTGTGGTTCTAACCAGGCCTCCTCATCTGGCATGAAACCAGAAAAAGAAAAAGTCACAGTCATATCTGTGAATGATCCTATTTATGCCAAATTGCAACAATTGATTGCACAAGAAGGCCAATCTAGTGGCTCTCAACAAGGTATCTCTAACCTGGAAGCATCATATGCTCAGATGGTGGAAACACCACCCCATTCTCTAACTTCTATTCAGCTTCCTTATAAAGATCATATTTTGTATTTGGAATCTATTGATAAACAATGGGAAAATGATCCATGTTATCTCATAGAAAAATATTTTCATAATTTTACCTATTCTTTTGGCAGCCAAAAATTTCGTATGACTATGCAAACGATTTTGGAAATTACAAACTCCTGTGATTTTACAAATTTTTATTCTAATATGACCAGTAAAACTAGCCCTATAAATTTTTCAAAATGTTACATCAAAAAAATTATATTTCCACATGAATGGGGACTTCTTCCTCATAATGAAAAAAAATTTATTTTACAAAATCATCCCCATACTTGTAATTATTGGGATTATGTTCAAGCCTTTACTTGGGCCTTTTTCTATGAAAACCCAAAAAGGAAACATACCTGGTGGATTAAAATTAATCCACAAATTTATAAAAAAGGCTGGCCCCAATGGTTTTATAATTGGTGAAAAAAATTTGGGCATCTTCACACCATTCTCCCTGACGTTGTCCAAGAACAACTGGGCCTTTGGGCTGCCTATTCGTCCCAAATCAATAAAATGGACCCAGCTCATTATATGGATGGATCCAACCTTCTCCATTTTTTCTGTGAATTCGGATTGCCTTGGATTTGGGCCTGGACTCCTATTGTCAAAAAAGATCAGGATAATCTACTTTGTCTCTATCGACAATTCCATGTTGGATGGTGGAATAAACTAGACAAAGAGCTGGACAAAACTGTAGCAGAAATTGCTGCTGTTGTAAAAGATTATCAACAGGAATCTGAATTCCAAAGATCTCAATCTTATCCTTCTACATCCAAACTAGACATCATGAAAAATGCATTAAAAATGCAAAATCCTCTTATGAAGAATAAAGATCTAATGTATGAATGTCTTCGCCAATTAAAAGGAGAATTTTTGGCCACATTCAAATCGGACTCTGACTCCGATGAAGAGATGCAATCCCAATCATCTCAGCACACCTGTCTAGTAAGAGAATCCCAAAACCCATATGAAGAGGATTCGGATCCTATTCCTACAACTGAAGATCTTTTCGATGCCATACTTGATATTATGGCAAAGAAAAAGACAAGGAAAGCTCGTTCATCTGCTTCTTCAGATAAGGATAAGGACGACAAAAAGTAGCCGTCCCATGTGAAGGAATCTATTCACATTCCAGATTGTCGCACTACACGACAAAAAGACATCTTGCCTTTGACGCAAATGACCAACCAACGCCAACTCATCTGGGCCCCACCCCCATTTTGCGTCATTGCTTTATAAAAGCATTTTTTAATTTTTGTAAAAAGCTGTCTCTCTGGACTTGTAATTAACATTTTGAAATCCGGAATAGTGTTTTATTTTTTATTATAAAAGGGACCCTTCACCCTTGTTGAAGGCACACATCCATTCTCCCTTCTCTCTCTTGTTAATAAATTTCTCCTTCAAAATCTGTGCTAGTTTTATTTACTTCTTTTGGTTGGTTTTATTTGTCTTTCCTTGACAGTTCTTAGTTACTGTTTTTATCTGTTCATACATATCTGTTTATTGGTATTTGTTTATCTTTCTGTTTATCTTTATCTCTTTAAAGGCACATCCCATAATACTCCTAGAATGTGTTTTCAAATAATTAATTTGAAAAAACATAAATAATATTTTATTAAATGTCTTATTATTAAAGAAAATTCTTCTAGAAGTACCTTAATTCTAATAGTATACTTTATAAAATTCTACCCCTAGCGTACTATATTTTAAAACATGTGGTGTACCATGTTCTGGTTCCCGATCCAGGTTTTAGATAACATAGCATTAAACAATAAACACAACTGATCAGAGCTTTATTAACATACCAACATATGAATCCGTGTAGGAGAGCAGTCAATTAACCTGGCAAAAACATAAAGATCAAAAACAATACAATACACAAAAAGGGCAAACAGGATATTTGCCATGATCCAATTTTCCCAAGAGAGCATTCACATATTCAATTTCAACATGAAGGGGGTCCAGAAAGCTGCTTCACAATCCTAACCAGATTACAGAAAACCACCTTGCCTTCTCTCGCTATTGCAAGTGGGGAACATGTCAACATACTTTACTAACCAACATCCACAAAAAAGCCATATAACCAATCAAACCCATTACCCTGCCAACATGATGAATATTGTCCCAAAAAAATGTGTATTACTAGTATTCAAAATTAGCCAGTAAGTGCCACAGCTGAAAATTCGACGATACCCTACTTGTGTGGCTGAAACTAATATTAGTAGGGAAGACCTGCAATTTCTCTATGGACAACCAAGAAACTGTGAGTAAAATTGACCAAGAACCACCAAATGGAATAGTTCACAGGCCATGAAGAAGGTGGTCTGGATTTACAGGGTATTATGTTACTTGGACTTGGGTTCAGGTGTCGAGTGCGGGTACGTATTTAAGTATCAGATTCATCTAATTCTCATGTCCAACAATACTGGAACACGGCTAGATTTCATATTTTTTATATACTTCTATTGTTTTTCTAAGCTAAAATGGCATTTACAAGTTAAAATATAACATTTCATACATAAAATGGTAGTCCTATGCTTAGTTTTATAATAAACTCAATTAGTTATACATCCTTATTAGATGCATGTCCAACTAGCGTCGAATGTCAAGTGTCCGACACGGGTAAAGAGTCCAGGTAATATAGACAGGGTATGCTTCTACATAATATGAATATAAGAATGCCAAACATACCTTTTTCCAATGTTGAATAATTTTTTCCCCGCATTAGATCATATTTTGATTTGATCCAGTGTTAAATATGTGGTCCAAACCAAGACTTCGAAAAGGACAGGGTTTTCCAAAGTCTGATCCTTTTTTGTCAAAGAACTTGTAAGGACCGAGCAACCAAACTCCATAATCAGGAAAATAATTAAAAAATATCTTCAATAGAAAGAACAAAAGACATATCATCCAAAACATATCTTTCCAAAAGCAAAGAATGGGACACATGAGTCACATAAAAAGATTCAAGGGAACAAAAGCACAAGAGTAAGCTGTTAATATACAAAGGCTTTTTTTTATAAGTAAAATATAGAAAGGCATTTAAAATTACTGCGGGCCAGATTCACAACCTCCAAAGCCCTTTCAGCACTTAATTCGTGTACAAATAGACCAAATATCTGAATTGGAGCTCTTGACGTTCTTGGAAACTTTTATAGCGTACAGTATCTTTTTATGCTGGAAGCGCAAGCAGTCATTAACCAATCAACTATAGAATTGAGCTTGGAAACCTAGTTTATTCAATACCAATAGAAGTAGGATATTGAAAGCACAAAATAAATGCAAAAGAGGGTTCAAGGGCAGGATTAGGAAGTGCCAATCATTAGAAAGTTCAAAAGTTTGGGGAAGGTATGAAGTATTCACAAGATATATGCATACAAATCAGATCCTTGCATTTGCAAGTGTAGTACAAATTTGATTTATCAACAAAAAGCAACTACATATTGTGATACAATCAAAATGGTAGTGAAACAATAAGAATAAATATTTTCCAATATATGAAATTAAGGTTTTTAAGCAAGTAATTAGCAATTTCAACATGAGTAATTACTAGAACATGTAGTCCTATTTCAAATTTGGAAACTGAGAAATTTTCATTAGTATTTCTACAATTTTGCATGCTAAATTATGTAATTCAAATGTCCTTTCCATTTTTTGCAAGTGTAAATCATTTCGTTATCAGTACCCGTATAACTCAACCAATATAAAGGGGAATTTTACAGTTGATGAACAAGTATCTTTCATCAAAGAGCAAGCATCCACCTGTCATCTCTTCCAACTTCTCAACTTCACCTTTGTCCAAACTCGAAACAACATACACAACACGTGACTCTCTCACCCTATTGCTACAATCATTACAATAATCTTCTCTTATATGCCTCCAATAAAACTATATAAATAAGCACTCGTAGTTTCACTTTCTCTTTTTTCTCCTTTATTTATTTAGCCTAACCTTCAATACATCACCATTTTTTCATCATTTTTTTATCTCCTTCAAGTTATTTAGCTTTACCTTCATACTTCCTTATAGCGCAATTAAGAGAATTATGTATAACAGAAAACAAAAAAACAAATATAGATTTTTATTTTTTTTACCGAAAAGGGGGAAGGCCTTATAGAACATGCTCATTTTCTTAACTGTTGCCAAGGGTTCCAAACAGACACTGCAAAACGAGTTTAAAAACCCACCCCATCCAGGCAGGCTGAAGGGTACATGGGACAATAACATAATTAACAGATTAAAATCACATTCCAAACTCACAAATTTCAAGCAGTAAACCTCAACTCAATTGAGCTAACGATTATTGAATCCATCATTAACTATATATGAAAAATCACCCACAACAACCAGGCCAGCTGAAGGATACAAGGGACAATTACATAATTAACAGATTAAAAACACATTCCAACCTCACAATTTCAAGCAGCAAACCTCAACTCAACTGAGCTGACCATTATTGAATCCATCATTAAATCAACATGTAGAATTTTATTTTTCGTTCCACCAAAGCCAAAAGACCCTGATCTCTATTTCCATTTATTTGCACATTTTCTTCGACAATCAAACAGTGGGTTATGCATATAGATTGTGTGTGTATATATATGAAGTTAAATTTCCATTTCACAAGCCACCCATTTACAAGGAGGCACGTAAACATGAGCACTTTATCATCTGCAGAATCCATAAAATCGAGGTTTGTGGTATGAAATTAACGAGAAACACATAAAATTCCATACAAAATCTATTTGAGAAATACGAAAAATGTCATAAACTCCCAAAAAGGGGTAAACCTACAAGACATTTGAGTGAAAAAGATTCACAATTTCATCGAAGATAAGCAGGGATCTTAATGCGGATGAAGAGCATACTCATGACATATCCAATGACAATGGAGGCAACCCCGGCGGACGCAAAGGAGACCTTGACGCTGTGAGCGCGGTGGCGTTCTAGGGCGAGGTCCAAGAGCACGATCCCCATGCCACCGAGAACGAACATGAACCCAGAGGAAAGTCCCTCAATGATGTACTGGCCGTTGACACGCCCGGGGAGGAAGACGACGGGTTTGACGGAGCCGGTGCGGTGGTCCTGGGTGGAGCCGATGCCGGGGGGCTCGACGATGACATCGTAGACGATGCCGGAGACGACCATGAAGTAGGTGAGGAGGACGAGTGCGTAGACGGTCATGGGGGAGGGGAGGGTGAAGGAGGGGAGCTTGAGGCGGAGGCGGGGGAGGCGGAGGAAGCTGTAAGGGAAGATCTTGAGGATGTGGATTACTGGGTCCAGTGAGGAGTCTGAGTTTCTCTGATCTGCCGATGATGATGGTGAGAAGGAGGTTAGGGTTTCTGGTTTTGGGGCCATTTTCGGAAGACTAGTCGGATTTGGAGTAGTGTGATTCACCTCAGTTTCAGGTTTATCGTTCGAGATCGAGATGGTGAAGGATGGGTAGAGGGTATGTTTGGACTTCGACGAATATACTACCGTTTGGCAAGTGGGAACTGCGGCCAATGGAATGGCCTCTTATTCCATTTCCATGTTAATGTTTAGAAAATGTTATTTACTTCAGAAAATTTGTACAAAAGTCTTACCAGAATAGTATAATAGTAGTATTTTTTTAATTAAAAGTCATTAAAATAAGTATTTTGTTTTATTCTCATTAAATCTCATCATTTTAATAATAAATTATGTGAAATATTCTAGTTGTATAGCATTTTTAGGATAATTTATACCGCTAAAAAATTTATACATAAATTTTAACCAGAATGATGTGATTAAACGTAAGTCTTTTACATTAAAACAAAACACCCAGAGTGGTTCTTAATTATAAAAATATCTTCGCAACCTCATTCTGGTGAGACTTTATGTATGAATTTTCTAAAAGAATAACATTTTTCTTATTATTTATCAAGTCAAAATAAAAAGAGGAATGACCATTTCATTGTGATTTGAGTATTTGTAGATTCAATTTGGGAATAAGATGACTTGTGAAATATGGGTGGCTAAATATGGTAGGGGACGAGATTCTAGTACAATATAGCAGTAGTAGACTAACTCCAATGTTATGTATTGTAATCTTACATTACTTGGAGAAGGAGATAAAAGGTGCATTATAAAAGCACTGGTGTCTACTTAGTACAACCCATTTTAAAGCTATTCGGATCAGGTGCTAAAACGTGAATTGTCAACTACACACGTGTGGACCAGATCCTAGTATGCTAGTGCAATGCAGGTTGTCTCCAAAATTATGTGTTATGATACCACGTCATAGTAAAAATAATAATTTCATCCAAATTCTCATTTTATTTAAAAATAGTTTAGACTTATCTGCAAATGCATAAAAAAATGTTAAATTTAACTAAAGTTTTGTCATAGGGGTATTTTTATTATTTTCTTTCTTCAAATTATAATATCAAAAAGACGATTTGACCATTTTATACCAAAATAAAGGGTTGTGTTTTAATAATTTTTTTTTTTTGTTATTTTACCAAATTGTATTTTTGATATTCCAATTTGGAAAGAAAATGATGAAAATACCTTTATAATAGAATTTTCATTAAATTGAACGGTTTTTATTCATTTTGCTGATAAGTTCAAATCATAAAAGGGTGATGTGTTCAATTTTAAACTGCAGGAAGCTTATCTGATTTTGGCTCAAACCACAAAAGGATAAAGTGTAATTAACCCTACATATAAGTTATATTGATAACCATACCTCTTACATGGACAGTTCCTATGCTTGTGGTCATAGTAATTCTTTAAAAATTAATTAATAGTGTGTTGGTTTAGTTTGATATTGTAGGTATGACAAACATTTGGTGAAATTTTGAAAAATATAGTTTTTTTATCATGTACTTGACCTTAAAATGATAAACATTCAGCTTAAAACCCATATGAAAAGCGAAAATATATGGTCAAATTCCAAGTTGAAAACTGGGGGAAGAAAAACAAAATGAAATAACTTAGCTAGAATTCATTAAAATTCACCAAAATTTTTGGATTTCAAATTAGGCCATAAAGTTCAATGAAAAAAGTAGGCCACAAAATTGTAGATTTTTCAAAATTTTGGTTTAAATGAAGTTTTGAAATTAGTTGATGAAAGTGTTTATTTAAATAGAAACTCAAAAATATTTATTTGTAACAAATAAAGCCTTTTTGGGTTCGGCTCCAATTCATTTACTATTTGTGATAGGTGCCCTCATGCTAAGCATGATAGGTGCCCAACCATTATTCATGCAAGGAGTACCCCTAACAATTTTTTTTGGCTTCATCTCTATTAGCCTGCTGAAATAATTAACAAATCATTCTATGGGAGTGAAATTTTATTCATGGAAAAGAAATGCAAATACAAACTAATGCAAAACAAATTTTGTTAGGGAAACAGAGTTCTCAGGTACAATGACTACCCCTCACCCTTTTGAAGTTGAAGCTTTGCTAGCTAGTTCCAGTTGCTGGTATCAAAGGTGGAATTCACAACTGAATAAAAAACAAGTCCTAAATTCATCTCACTAAAAACTTAATTTGGTCAATGGATTCAAGAATCATTTCGAGAAGATTAACCCTATAATCACCACTCAAATCGGGTCGCTTACACAAACATCTCAATTTATCATAGGGGTTTCATCACATGAATGCTACATTTCATTACTGGTAACAACAGCCAGCAACAATCCTACTAAATATTAGTTATTGTTATTTTCACTTCAAATCCCTTTAATAGTGACGAAAATTCTACATAAAGAATCCAAACATAATGCAAGCATATTAGTCGTCCAAGTACTCCATCAGTTCAACAAAAGAACAAGATAGTCTGCTAGCATAATGATATGTGACAAGTAAAAGCTGGAAACACGCAAAAGCCAACGGATTAACAAACATGAAGTCAACGGGCTGCCTCCTCCCGCAATTTCTTCTTCTCAGGCCACCTGCAAAATTTAGGAGTGAAAGAGTCATTTAGTAAACAAAAGCCATGTTTCTCGTTCTCAAAATTTTATCATGTCAATTCTCCTTCAACTTATATCACATACTTCATCATCTTCAGAATAATTCTTCACGAAATATCAGGGAAGATTTGCTTCCACTGCTTCTGGCATCTATCAAGTGTAAAGAGAAGCAAGCACATGTTCACTAGTAGCAGTAAATGTCTGAAATCATTGGTGGACTATGACCTTTTCTAAGGAAACACTTCTATTCAAGCAAGTGGAGAATCCAAACAATTGCGAGGGGAAAACAAGAAATCCTGAATTACATAGAGACTGAAAAAATGATAGTCATACATTATAATGTTAATGAGAGAGGGAGATAGCTAGAGAAACAATACCTCACAATCAGAACAAAGTGACATATCAGAATGATAAGAGAGCAGCTGAAGCTCTGTTGAACCCAATGATCTTCAAAATCTTCTCGTTCCCTAGAAGCTTCTCCAAACCTGTCTCATCGCTTTCACAAGCTATCACAATCTCCATTTGAACTAATTTATGTGCATTCTCAAGAAAAAGTCTCACCAGCTCCATCTCACTCTCATTCCCTTCAAAGTTTTCTATCTTAACATACACAAGTGCATTAAGAATCAGAGGAAAAGCCATGTTTGCAGACTCAAGGTCCTGATTAGGCATGTTTGGACTCCATCCTTCTGACCTCTGATTAGATCAAAATAAATGTGTGTGAGAGAGAGAGAGGGAGAGTTCAGCATCCTAACAGTTAATAAAATAAGAGCATCAAAACAACATTTCTCATCAATGATATGGTAGAAAGATACACTGGAAAGGCAACTGCTGCTTACTGTGACGATTATGGAGATACCACGAAGCTTTGGACATCTACTGAGGAGGAGGAATGCCACTTGGACTTGTTCTTTGATAGGCCACAAACAAAGAGTCATGGTCTCCAATTTATCAAATGAGATAGCACTCAGTTGTTGTGAAACATAATGAGCCTTGCAGAGGAGCTGAAGCCACAAATGAAAATATCCACTTAGAATACAACAGTAGACAGTCAGAATACAATCCAAATTAAAAAAAAAAAAAAAAAAAAAGGAAAGAAAAAAGAAAGAAGAGAATGATGTACCTGTATGAAGAATTGGTTGAACCTTAGGCATTTTGCACTACAGAGTCCTGCAGAAACTTTTATTGCACATTGGTTATAACCATCTCTCTTCTCTGTTGGATAAGCCTCACTCAATGAAATATATGCCAAAGAAAGAGAGCTCAAGTTCGAGAAATTGTAATCTCGTGCTACATTGTCCACATAGTAAAAACTCTCGAGGCTTGGAGTTTGTAGCTTGATCTCACAGTTCTCGATTCCTTGACAGTAATAAATAGTAAGGTCTTTTATTCTAGAAGCTGAAATGGCAAGAACCTTCACGATCATTAGATTGCATATGATTATTGACAAGCTCTCGAGCACTGGACAACTTGAGGATAGATCTAGCATGAAGTTTTCCTCGGAAAGTGTTAGAGCTCGTAGAGTAAGTTTCTTGAGGTTGGGAAGGGCAACAGCCATAGGCCATTTGAAGAAAAGTTTTCCCACTGCCAACTCCAATGTGATTAGAGAGCTGCAGGTAAAGAGGCGATCTGGAAGCTTTTGTAAGTCTTCCACCACTCCACAGAGAATGAACTTCTGAACATTGTGCTGTTCAGAAAATAGGACCCACTCGTTAATTATGTCAGCATGACACTGATTTAGGGGCCAAACTTGGAGCTCAAAGGTCTCTATGTTCGACTCATCATGATGAATGAGAGTCTGGCGGATGAATTCCAGAAAGTGATCCAGCTTTCTTTCCATATCAGGAAACTGGTTGTAGTAAAAAATCATATGAGGAAGTGAATGCCACATCTTTCTCCACATTTTGGATAAAATACTAGCTTTCACGGCCTCCTGCAATGGGAGGAAAGAAAGAACAAGACTTCGAAGTTCTTGAGGTAACAAGCTCAATCTATCCTCAGGTTCCACAACAACAAGCTGCTTTGATGATGTCCTATTCTTAGCTCGTTTCTTCCGGGATTTGTTAAAGCTTCCAGCCATAATCTCCGTTAGATAACACAACACACCAACCCTATGACGGACAAATAACAAGAAAGACACATTGTCTGTTTAGTATGCAGTCAGCAACATGTTTCCAATAATCACAATACCAAAAGATAAAGAATACCTTGGAAAGTTTTTATCAATTAATCATCTTATGACTAGTTACAAGGAGAAAGCCAACAAACCAAATTTGCATAATTAGTATCACTATGAAGCTACTAATTGAGCTTACAGATTCAAGATACACTTAGTATTGGTTTACAGTTTACCTAACAATTATGCAAAATGAAGGCTCAGTTCTAAGTTGAATTTGGTTAATACAATGAATTGATGCATTAGTTAAACCTGAGTGCAATTCTATTTTCACGAGTGAACCAGATTTCAAGACAATAATAATAAATTTATAATGACAATTATTATGATGAGATTGTGAAATTTCTGAGACAAAGTAAAGAAGGCAATTACATAATTAACAAGAGATTTAGCATGGATTCATGGAAAGCCGATGTAGGTAAAAACCGTAGGACCTAGACACCCAGTCTAATCTCCCAGCACTATCAGATCAACAAACAGATAAGAACGTACAACTTATAGCCGTTCCAATCAGAAAACCATGAATCTAGGTTGACTTGCACTTGCTCGTGCACCACAATTCACCATTCTCCCATTTTGTACCATTACGAACACCATGCCGCGACTTCCCATCTTTATGAACCACCAAGACTGAGCTTTGGTGCTGAAGATTTGGAAGTTCTTTTTCTTGTAGAAGGGTTCTTGAGGCTCAAGAGACAACTCTAGATATGAATAAGTCTAGCATAATGCAAAACCTTCTTTGACATGATTTTCGAGACATATCTGAATAGGATATCTCAAACATTGCCTCCTGCTCAAGCGGGCTTTAAGCAGGTTCGAGCGGATACACTGCCATGTGCCTGCTCGAGCTGGTTCGAGCTGGCTTAAAATTGCAATCTGCCCTAGCCTGCTCGAGCTAGCTCTAGCCGGCTCCGCTTCAACTACTTGTACTCTGACCTCCTTCAAGTTTGCATAGGATGTTTCAACAGGTTGTCAATGTAATCTAAACCAACTCTTAAGACAAATAAAACCAAGAAATTACACTTAAGTTTTGTCCATGAATTGCCAATACAATACATTTCATAACAAATGGAAATTGAAAAAAAGTATGCACAAGAGTACAT
>CM065381.1:1522500-1572500 GCA_033060915.1 Euryodendron excelsum | reverse complement strand
CTCTCTTCTCGTTCTTATTTGGCCAGAGATAGTTCACTCTCTTATCGCTAGAGCAAAGGATCAAGTTTTCATGTTTGAAGTTAAAATATTTTCTTTTTTATTTTATTCTATGAAAAAAGTGCGGTACCATCCCATGAAGTGATGAACTCCGAGAAAGATCTAGAATTATTAAAAAAAAGGAGGTTTCAGCTCTAGTAAGTACGGCCACACTGCTTATGAGCAATAGCATAGCCTTCATCATTAGCAAGCTGTGACTTGGATACCTATAACAAGCTAGTTCATTCATCGAGCCCTAATTAACTAAAGTCACCTTAGAAAAACAAATATTATATTATGCACTACAACATACAACCTTCCAATTTGAGGTTGTCAAAATCGGTATCCTACATTGAATCGTTCGAGGGGTTTAAAAAAATTGATATATTAAGCAAAACAAAGTTTAAAAATGGGATTGGGGAGGATTGGGTAGGATTGGGATTCTACAAAGTAGTAAGATCCTATACCAAAATCGTAATAGATTTTCTATGAGATCCGAATCAGCCATTTAACAACTATTGTTGCAGTAGTAGCGCTAGAAACAGCGTCAACAAGAGTAGTTACAATACAAAGTAAGAGATATAATTAATATAACCATATTCAATCCTTGACTTCAAGTCAGGCATTTGAGAAATTCAGGGAAACATTGTCTTAAAACCCAAGCTATTGGGAGACATGAATATCAACTCCCAATTAGGATTTGATCAAATAAACAATTAGAGACAAAATAAAAGCCAAGTTAAATTTTTGAAAGACTTCTACTAAAATTAATGAGTCAAGCCATTATTTGATACAGTCCTTAATAGAGATGGAATCAGTATTTAAACAAATGTGGTTATATGAATGCACTATAAATTAGAAAATTATTAATTGGAAGGAGGTAAAAGAGCAAGGCTGCCAAATGTTTCATGAATATCTCAAAATTGTTAAACATTCAATATCAGTCTCCTTAAAGTGGCCGCCATATCTATTACTTATTCAACTTGGCATAATTGCCAACATTAATAAAAGTAACAGGTTGAAAAAATAAAAAAATTAGCTAGGTAAGTGACAGCGTTTGTCAGAGTTTTAATACCCAGATACTATTTCTATGTAAAACTCACAAGGACCATTAAATTTATCCATAGATACCATGCTAGGGAATATTTGGTATCTCACGGATAATTCCTAAAATATATTTGGAGGCTTATAAATGGGTGGCATCAATCAGTTATTTTGGAAGGAACAACAATTTGAGACCTATATGGAGGGAAAAGAATGGATTTTGAGATCTTGGCAGCTTGGTGATGTTCATCGTTACCACAACTGGGAGACATCCTCTATTCTCCGTTATCGTAAGTTTATGTCATCTTGGTAAGATAAGCAAGGGCTGTCAACTGTGACAATAGGGGTTCAAGTCCAAGTACAGCCACTTCATGCAAATTATCCCAATATTATGTGCGGACATAGTCTACCTCTTCTGATAGCACCCTGCACCAATAGGAGCAATGTTTAAGTAAAAACCTGTTTTTTCCCCCAATATCAACAAATCTTCCTTCTTATTGTTTGTTAACTTCACTTGCATATATGTGTATATATATGTATCCAAAATTCACCAGTCCAGAAAATTATCATTCATCTCCTAAGGAACCAAAAGAACAAAGGAAAAAAAAAAAGGAACTTCACAGAGTACTAACGAGTCTTTTAGCAAATAAATCATTTTAGAGTTGAGTGATCTAGGAAAGAATAAAAAGATTGCCCAACAAAGGCAGTATGGCATTTATATATGTAGAAAGGTATAAGAAGAACCCAGGGAGCTCAAATCTCCTTGTCCTTAGAGATGGCTTCAACACAATCACCTTCCACCAAAACTGTAGATATCCTTAGTTTAGCATGAATAACTTCTTCACTTGACCGTAAAAGTTGTAGAGTTATAATTGGCAGTTGATCAAGAAAATAGGGCCACCCTTTAAATGATCAGTGAAAAATCACCAAGAAAATATAATTAGTCAACTACTCAGCTATTTGTAAGATTGTCATTTATTTCAACTAGCACAGTTAAATAGTGAATTGAAGCCAAAATATGAAATTTTAAAGATGATCAAATTGCATATTCCCTACTTATTCTTCCGCTTTGCTCAGTTGCCTCCTTTTGTTTCCCAATCAAATTTTCAAACTTTTATTTTTGTTCCATAACATGGAACTGGATTCATTTTTTGCTTGTCCATTATGAATCTCTTTGAAGCCTAAGGGTTGAATGCCTTATAATTGCCCTGTCAATCAAATTTCTTTTATGCATTGAAAATAAATCATTTTCCACATAACATCTCCAGAAAAGCTTGTAGAATAATATTTGCCTTTAGACAAGAACAATTTGCACTAGTCATAGCTTTCTCGTTTTTTTTTTCTTCCCTTTTTTGGTTTGATTAGTAAAATTCATCGAAGGCAGCAAAAAGGGGCGTACACTGTTCACTAGAAGAATATTGGAGCTTAAGAAACCTAAGCTCTATTTGCAGGGAAAATTTTACAAGCTCTACAAAAGAAAAAAAAAAACTCCAGAAACTACTAGGGCTAGGAAAACTAAGCTTGATTTACAAAAGAAAATTCTAACAAAATTTGCAAAAGGAAGGAAAACCTCTGGAAACATTAGACATCCTATAGGTAGTAAGGTGCTCAACGTGACCCTTTTCGATGTATAAGTTGGCCTCTCCAGCCGGAAAAATGTAAACCTTTGGCCATCAAAATATAATGCCATAAGATAAATAGCACCATTTCGAAGTCTATTGAACCTTTACAGCCTGTTTGGAACTTGGGCAAGGCAAGAGAAGGGAAGGGAAAGAGAAAATGAAGGAAAAGAGAAGGGAAAAAGGAGGGAAAATTTTAAATCAATCTATCTCTTTCTCTCTCTTCTTTCCCTCCATTTTCTTTACAAAATCAAACAGGAAAAGAATAGCAAACTGTGATTTTCCCTTCCCTTCCCCAAGTTCCAAACAGGCTGTTATTGGGAGCCACCCATGTGCTAGCATACAAGAAGCTTCAAAAAGTGAACTGGGCATAACCCACTGATACCCCAAAAAAGAATAAAGCATCAGTAGACACCTAGAGGTGTAATATCAAATGGTTCCCCGTCTCCAATTTCCTACACATGCAACACTAATTTGGGAGCAATTGAGCACTCCTCCCTTAATTATCAACAGCCAAATTTCATTTTCCGTTAATTTAGAAGTTAGAAAAGAATACACTTGTAAAGGCACCTTGGCTTGCCCAATGCTCCTATAGAGAAATACCACTTCTATGCCATGTGTTAACCAAAGAGCATCAGTGAACCAATGTACAAAACTACAATCTCTCAGAAAATCATATTTGGGCTACAAAACTAGACCCTTATAAATCTAATCTAATATATTCTACACATTTTCTAATAGATTACTAGGCTGTATTAGGTCAGAAAAACTATGAGGGACACCTTCCCACACCACATATCTCACTGACAGAAAATGTTTTAACCATTTCGACGATGTACTCAATGTATTTGGAAAACTCTTCCTAACCATTTTAATTCTGTAATGGGCTCCATAACTGTCTAAATAAATCTACAGTCTATGTTCCACAAACATTTAAATTTCAACTATAACATATAAGGTCAGAAAAATCATGAGGGGCACCTTCCCATACCACACACCGCACCCAAATCAAATGTTGTAATGCTTTCCCAATACGAACCAGATGTATTTGAAAAAGTCTTAACTCTTCATAATTCTGTAAACCAACTCCATATGGACCCCTAGGCTCTCTTGACGTTCAAACTGAACTCTCATGCCCAGAATTTCCCATTGACCACTCTTGTCCACAAACCACCCTATTTTAAAGGATATTTCCAAAGCCACTTCCCCAATAAGGCTTGGTTGAAACATCACTAGTTCCATGTGCCCCACTCTTCCATTCCTAATAGGATAGCACACCAGATACCAGTTCACACCAGGGAAAGTTCCTTTAAAGCTCTTCCATTTCACACCATGGATTCTTTCTTTTTTAATCTGTTGCAAAGGTCGAGCTCTCTCAAATCGCTTGAGCTGGTCGCTTCGTTAAGCCCTTGCTACTCATCTTTGAGGACCTCCATTTGAGTATGCACCATCTACCATTTTCAAAGACTTCCTCAACTTTAGGACTGGAGAAGGAGATATTCTGATGGAATTTGTAGTAACTCGTTAACTACTTACATTTTTATCATACTTTGTAGTACTCTTGAGTCTTGACTTTACATGCAACCTATAATCATTTATTTAATCCTACGATGATTCTAGATAGGTATTCAGATGTCAAATTATATGTTTTTATTTTTTTCTTCTTTTGCAAGTATTCAATTTTGGCAGTTAATAGCAATGAGAAGTGAACTTCATGAATAAGAATTTCAAGTTAGAAGTTATTACAGCATTGTTTGACAACACAAAGTATTGTTTCTCATTTTGATCACTTGAGATTATCAATTTTCTCAATTATCCCTAATTCTACTTAATTTAATAGCTTAGTTGCTAGAAACTTAAGAGTTTCTCATACATATGTAGATTTTATTTATGCATTTTGGTTTTGTAGTAGCTTTACTATAAAACCTTTTTCATGATACTAATTGTATTTAGTTTGTAGCGGTTGCATAATTACTTTCATTAGAGTTTGACAGAGAGAAATATTTTAATATTCTTCCCTCAAATAACTTCTAGGTGAGAAAATCGCTATATACTATATGTGTCTCATTATCTGTAATGTCAAACAATTGAAAAACTATTCTACCCAAAGTTTACCATAATTAGAGTACAACTTTCTAGGCGCTTGATAAGATAGCCTTAAGATACTGTTACTTTCATTAGAAACACTACAAAAAAGTGCAAACTTATAATCTTGTATTGTCACTCATAATTTCTAGCAACAAATGAGCAGTAATCACTATGCTGGTAATATAAACTTGTTAATATAGACAATTAGCGAGGACCAAATTGTTGCAAAGAGCTAAAACTTTTACTAGCATCAAATAACTCGCTGCTAACTGCTAACAGGTAGGCAATTAGTGGCGAGCCCACTGCAGGAAATACACGAAATGTGACCATTAAACTTCTGTTATCCACCACTATAGGGGATTCAAAAAGAAGAGATCATTTAGTAGTGACTGTAGAACTCAAAGAAAGTAAGTAAAAAAGGAAATTTTGCAATGGGAAAAATACATCACCTAGAAAAGGAGATAAAACTCATTTTTGTCAGCGATAAAACTCATTTTTGTCAGCAATAAAATGAGTGGCATCGGTATAAGAAATTGTAAAAGTTTCTAGGACATAAATTTTAAGTTTTTGGCAACAAATACAAAAGCATTAGATATGTAGAAGCTAGTAGAACATCAGAGAAAGATACATTTTTCAACAGAGAGAAAACTAGAGAGAAGCAGATTTGAGGTGTAGAAATATAAAGATGAGAGAGAGAGAGAGAGAGAATGGCAGTAAGAGGAGAATTTATAATTTTAGGGAAGAAGATGAATTAAAACAAAAAGTAGTCTTGGTTGAGTAACCATCACCACTTTAAAACAAAAAGGGTAGCCCAGTGCATGAGGCTTCTGCCACTGCTGGTTTGGAGAAGGGTTAGATGTATGGCAGAATGTAGCCTTACCCCTGCATGCAGAGCGGCTGTTTTTGTGTTTTGAACCCATGACCTCCAAATCACAATGAAGCAACCTTACCACTGCGCAAAGGCCCAACCACAAAAATAACCATTACATTATGCATTATTTTACTTCTACACTAGTAACGCGTCATTCTAATAAAATGTAGGGACATCGTATTTCTAAGGAATAAGCACTAATGGGGATCTACGCTATTGTACAGACACTGCATCACTGGAGGTATTGTTAATACCTCAAGATCTATGTTGTACTCTAACAATCAAGCTTTCAAGTACCTTCACTCTTCAAAGAAGTTGCGCTTTTAAACATGATATGTGGGCTGAACTCGCAGTGCAGGTGTAGAGAACAAACTTGCTGATACACTCAATAGAGTTGTTGCAGTTTTACAGGATATGAGTGTCCCTGTAGTAGGTTTTCATAGGTTGAAGGACGAGTACATCATTTTTCCTTATTTTGATATCATTTTCCGAGACGGTTACTTGTTTAGGGGCTCTAAGCTTTGCAGTCCTCGCACTTCATTTAGAGATTTCCTAGGTAGGGAATTTCATGTTGGAGGATTGGCATGGTTAAGAATAGGTTTTATTAGAGGTCCTTGAAAAGGGATGTAGCTATGATTGTCTCTCAGTTTTGCACTTGTTAGTTACCAAGGCTAAGAAAAAGAACATTGATTTGTATGCACCCTAACCTTATCACACATACCGCTTGAAAAGAACTTGGCATGGATTCTGCTAGGGATATGACACTATCTTAGTTGCGGTAGATAGGTTTTCCAAAATCGCCAATTTTATCCTTTGTAGTAAAACAACTAATGCTTCACTTATTGCTAAGTTGTTCTATAGAGAGGTTGTTAGACTGCAAGGATTGCCTACTTGCATTGTGTCTAACCGAAATGCGAAGTTTTTCAGTTATTCTACAATACACTTATGAAAATTATTGGGACTGATCTAAAATTTCTTCAGATTTTCATCCCAAAACTGATGGGCAAACTGAGGTTATAAATAGCAATATAAGTGATTTGCTTAGATGTATTGTAGGCGACAAATAAGGTAATCATAGTTGTTAAAATCCCGATCCAAATCTCAAGATCCTATGATCTTACAATCCATTTTAGTAAAACGATCTGCATCCTTTAGAAAATCCCTTGGAGGTAGGTTCTTAAGATTTTGGTGTAGGAACTTACTAGATTGTAGAATCCCAATCCTGCTTGATCCCATTTTTAAACCTTGTTTTGCTTAATATGTCGGTTTCCTTTTTTGTTATATTTAGGTTTGTCATCTACCCATTTTACACTAGGTGCAAATCAAATAACATATTTCATATTGAATCAAACATGCTAGAAAAAGCAAATTAGGGTAATGGACATTCATATGATGCAGCATTTAAGAGAAACTAGAGAGTTAAAGGAACACAAATGTTATTCAAGCATCTCCATTCTCCATTTCTAACTCATTCTACTCTTCCCTAATGGGTCATCTACGCCCTCTCTCTCTCTCTCTCTCTCATATTGCGTAGTTGATTTTTCAAATTCAATTTTTTCCCATGCTTTTCTTCAATTAGTAAAATATCTTAAAATCTATTTATTTTTTTGCTTCTTTTCTTTTTTTTATTTATGTTTTGTTCTCCTTTTCTTCTTATTATTTTTGTAATCATAATCATCCATTAAACTACAAAACTTTTTTATGCATCCTATTTGTAATACGTTACTCTTCTTTTTTAATATTATATAACCATATCCATCCATTAAAATTTTATTTTTGTGTAGCAACTTACCAACCTCGATCCGATCCTGTAAGCCTCTCAAACAATGCAACATAGAATCCTGATTTTGACAACCTTGGTCTTACTAAAAATGGAGTTCACTTATAATAACTCAGTCAATCGGTCTGTTGGTAAGAGGCCTTTTGAGATTGTCCATAATTTCTCCCGCCTCCAACCCACTGACCTTATTCCCTTACCCCTTGATGTCAGCCAGTCTAAATATTCTGCTACTTTGGCTCAACACATTTGTTAACTAAATGCCAATTCATAAGGGTGTGCATGGGTCTAGTCAGGTCCGTGCCAAATCCAAAACCAAAACAATAATGATCGGTTTCAAAATTTTAGACCGAGAACCAATTGACGACCCTACAAACCGAACCAACCCAAGTCAATTAATGTCAATTCCATGGTTTAGTTTGGTTCGGGTTGGTATGAGTCCCCTTTCAAAGTTTGATTTATTCACTTAAAAATTTCAAAAAATAGACTCAATTTTGTATCCTCAATTTTTGAAAAGACAATACTTATTGAAAGGAGGCAAACTTATTTTGATAAAGAGTACATTGTCTAGTTTGCCTACAAATTTTATGTCTCTTTTTACCATTCCAATTTCTGTGGCAGACAGGTTGGAAAAGTTGCAAAAGAATTTTCTTGGGGATGGTTTGGGTGATGAGTTCAAATATCATTTGGTCGCTTGGGACAATGTATTTGTTCCTTTGGGAAGGGGGTTTGCGCATTCATCAACTTCAATTGTTTAGTAAGGCTCTTCTTGGGAAGTGGTTCTGGAGGTTCGTAATTGAGGAAGGTCATTTTTGGAGATTGGTTATTCAGAGTTGATATGGTTTAGGGGAGGGGGAATGGACGACCAAAGAGGTTAGAAGTCCTTATGGTGTTTGGGAAAAGGGATTAGAAGGCGATGACGAGACTTTTTACGCAATGTAATTTTTGCTTTGGGAAATGGAAGAAGAATTCAGTTTTGGCACGATGTTTGGTGCAAGATGTGCCATTGTCCGTGGTTTTTTCCGATTTTTTTCCATTGCCCGAATTAAGAGTCCTTTTGAATATGACTATTTGAGGGTCTCAAGTGCGGGACTAGTTTGGAAACCAGTTTTTGTTCAAAGTTTTCAGGATTGGGAGTTGGAAATGGCAAATGAGCTTTTTTATACTTTGTATAAGGTGGATAGTAATAGTTTGGGGGAGGACAGATTGATTTGGAAAAGTAAGAAAGGAAGTTTTTTGTTAAGTCTTACTATGGTTTCCTCGGTATGGGAAATCACTCAGTTTTCCCTTGGAAGTCTATTTGGAAAGTGGGTGCTCCGTCAAGAGTGGCTTTCTTCATTTGGACTGCGGCATTAGATGTAATTCTTATGATTGATAATTTAGGTAAAAGGGGTAAGATGCTTCCAAATTGGTGTATCGTGTGTCGCAAGGCAGAGTAATCTGCAGATAATTTGTTAATGCACTGTGAGGTGGCTTGGCAGTTGTGGTCCTTGTGGAGCATGTTGTTCTCCATTTTGGTATTCAGTGGGTTCTTCTAGCTTTAGTTAGTTCCTTCTATCACTCTTGGCTTAGAGGGTGTGCTGTTAAGAAGGTATAGCAGGCATGGATGGTCGCCCCAATGGGTGTGCTGTGATGTATATGGAGGGAGCGGAATACCGGATGGTTGAGGAGATCGTCATGCCAATTCAAAGTTTAAGATTAAATTTGTTATACTCCTTTCAGTAGTTAACAGTGAATTTTTGTGATTCTTCTTTCGCTTTTATGATTTTATAGCATTTCCAAATTGTATACATCTTGTGTGTAGAGGTGACGATCTCTTTGGTTGCTTTTGATTAATATATATTTTTTTCTTTTTAACTATCCAAAAAAAAAAAGAAATAATGACTTAAAGACATATAGATACAATATATATATAGACTTTTGTAACATATGTAGATTGGGTCTCGAGACGCGTCTTAAGAATGCTAACCCAAGAAACGACTGAATGTATTGATTTAGCCATTTTAAAGCCCCGAACATAACCAAACCAAACCCCTAAGCAACCCAAACCAAATGGACTCATGGAGGCCGGGTTAGTTTGGTTCTCAGGTCTTTCAATTACTTTGTGCACCCCTATTACCGATATCAATAGGAAAATTTCCATGAGTAATGAAAATTATAAACTTGCTACTAATGCAAATTATAGAAGACTAAATTCAACCAAGAGAACTATACAATGGTTCTTGTGCACCCCAAGCATTATCTAGAGAACTCTTTCAAGAAGCTTCATACTCAAGCCGCTGGACATTTTCATATCATTCGTAAGCTTGGACCTAATACATATTTACTTGACTTGCCTTTGGATATGGTTATTAGTCTCATTTTCAATGTTGAAGACTTGTTTCCTTATCAAGGCACCTTTAAGCTTCTTGCTTTGTCGATAGGTGGTGTTCCTTATGGTTCTAGGCCAATATGTATTCCTCATCTTCCACCATTTCCACAACCGCATGAGGATCAAATGACCAATATTCTTGAGACTCGAGCACATTGCTTTGTCACTTGGAGGTTATTGCCGCCATCTTGTGACGTGAAGGAATTGTCCATACACTAATGATTCTTGGATTCAAGAGGATGAATTCGACTGTCCTAACACAACACTTTCAGAGAAGTACCATCTTCATTACTCTGGAGGCAATTTTTTTTCAGCCACGGAAAATTGATGGGGATCAAGGCTTTGCACATATAGGCAAAAAAAGAAGAAATGGCAACAATAGGAATTTTAGATTTATTAGGATTTTGAATTTGTTTTTCATAGAAAATTCAAGTGATCGCTAGTAAGGACAAGATTAATGAGAAAAGGACAATAAGGTTTTTTTCATGTTGACGTCATATGTTTATATATCATACATTAAATTTCCAGTTATGGGAAATAAAATTTTCCCAAATTTCTACAAAGATTCTTTCCTTCCTCCAAAATATTCTAATGTAGTCTCCTTTGTAGTTTCCTCATCAAAAATAGCCAAGCAAGTGTTAGTAACACAACTTTTATTCAATATTTAGGAAAAAGTGCAACTAAACAATGGGTGGTTCTTCATTCAAATTTGGTGGCTTGGCCCAATCAACAAATGATGCTAGAATGGTTGATGAGGATATGAATGGCCAGTCAAGATAGAACAATATACTTGAGAAAAGACCCGTTTGTGCCAGGCAACTAAGTATTGCTGGATCCGCAAATAAAGCAATGTATTGGAAATAAAACCTTCTTGTAGGTTTGGAGAGTGTCGATATAAATTAGATTGTCACACCTGGGTGAAAGAACTCGAGAATGTTCTCAATTGTGGGAGGTGATTTAATGACACCTCTCAAGGTTTCCAACCCTTGGTTAATATCACTAACTCGCCACGAAATTGAGATTAAAAACTTATAAAATTACCCTAAATTGTGAACCAGGTTACACTTAAAAGACTTGATAAGAACAAGTTGCCTCTTAGTCTGTGATGGTTTTAGCTTCTTGGACTCAATAATTGCGTGGGCATCTTAAGCTTCAAAAGAAAAGGCTACTTTCAGTTTGCTGGAGCGGACCTAAATTTTTTAAGCTAGCATCAACAGTTCTCCCTTTTTATCTATTAACAAAGGAGGAAAATGTAGATAACTACTTGTTTCTCGCATTGATAACAAATCCATGTAAAACAGTCAAATTAGGTAAGGTTAAGCATTGAAAATCTATTATCTACACTAAGAGATGCAGATAATAGTTAATTAGACTAAATGAATTTGGGGTTTTCTATTTACCCATTTCCTTTAGAAATGGTATTATTTTTCAACTGTAATGAAACAAATATCATTAAAATAGTAACTTATCAAATATATATATATATATATCATTAACCTAACAGACAAAAGGTAGCAACTTTGATGAAATTTTCCTGAAATCTTTTTGGTGGATTAATGTATATCTATGTAAGCATACAATAGTTCAAAGAAAAATGAATGTACGTGGGGAGGGGGGTGACAAAACACAGGCATAGGAAATAAAGAAAAACTATTAATTATTGTTAAAAGGAAGAAAGTAAAGACACATTAGTAAGCATTGCACCTAGTAGACAGATTGATAAGCATACCTAACTACTGAAAGCTTTGGAACAGTGTATGTCAATTAAGGAAATAGTGCATGCTTCAATCAAGAACAAAGGAAGGCAATTGAGGAAATAATGAATGTTTCAACCAGGGAACATGGGCCGAGGGTTCAAAATGAGATTAGTTGCCAATATCATAATCATGCACATAAATAAATCACATATAGATGTGCACATTGTGGTCAATGTTTTCATGGCCATATCCTTGCCATGTCTATTTCCTATCACTTTAGTGTTTACTTTTAAACTTGAATCTACCATATCAAAGCTGTCTGGAACTCATGTTCTGGGAATCTAGGCTATCGATATTTCTTGGAAAAGTGAAAACCTACCCCAAAAATAGGTTTCTTTATCTTGTCTCAAATCAGAAAACACATTTGTGTGTGCTCGAATATTTAGTGCTCACCTAGATAAAATTAATTTTCTAAGGCTGATGTGAAACTAACACTGGTTCCATAAACTAACTTTACCTAATATCATTCTCTATCATAAGTGATCATGAGATGTCATTTCAATAATGTTCATGTAAAGGGATAAAAAAAAATTCATTATCCTAATAAATTCTTCTTCTTTTTTCGTTATCTTATTTTGCTTTCCTGTATAACTAAAAAAACCCTACACTTTCCTCAAAAAATAACATTAGATCAGTAGGTCACGGGATTCCAATAAAATGCTCTAAAAGACAAGAGATGGTAATGTTTTTATTCAAACAAGAATTCCATTATATGCTAAACATAAGCCACCTACAAATTAATTATATCATAAAGTAATTTCCACAAGTATCCTGACAATGTCTGTCTAAAATCCCCTACAAGTATCATGACAATGTCTGTCTAAAATCCCCTAAAACACAAGTGATGTAGCAACAAGTAATGTTGATGGACCATCACCATTGATAATACAGAAAAATGGTGCCTATATATGTAGATCTATAGTATAATCAAATAAACAAAAGCTCAATACAGGAATCAACTAATTAACAAAATTGGATCACATGCACATGCCCATACATGTATTTGTGTGTATGCATATACACTGATGATAATCAATTAACAGAGAAAAGTATATTTCTGATTAGAAACTCCAACAACACCTCTTGAGCTCGAGTCACAAGTTGATTGTAATGATCCTCAGCCTTCACAAATCAAGAAGAACTATCTCTTCCTTCACTTTAAGTCAATCGATAACCCTGAGGAACAGTTTCTTCATCACAGCAAAATGGGCAATTTGGGAAAAGCATCTTTTTATATGCCCTACCCTCTAGGATAGAAGCTAGTGCGTGCCAGGTCATTGAGATGTAATTACTCAATGACCTCCTTAGTTTTAAATTTATTCCACTTCACACAGCAACATAAGGACTGGGACCCACTGAATTTTGAAATCAGCACATTATCACAGGACAGTGCAACAAGTAAGACCAACTTAGATCCCACTCAACTGATTTCTATGTAAAATGCCCAAAATTTAACAAGAACATAAAATAATTTGCCCAGAATTCGTGCTAACTCGCTTATTTTCTTATTGATCAAAAGATAGATGTTAAATCACAACAATACTAACTGAAAATTAACGGAAAAAGCTAAATTTGAGTCATCTACCATTAAGTTATTATCATGACTATCATATGGTATGAAACACTGCATGTCCTTTCTAAGGTGCCATAACAGCTTAACATTCGTATTACCAATTTAAGGTTATTTTGTTCAAAAAAACTCAGACATATTTTCTATAAGGTGTGATTTCAAAGAATCTCTGGAAATAATGACATTTACATTTTACCCCCGTTCTTCATGTTGATTGGATGAAACAATATCGACGTTATCTTGCACCAATTTATACACATTAATTATTGCAAAGATTTTGCTAAGAATTACCCTGAGGGCTATTTATAAGATGTAGTAAATGCACCATGATGTTCTCTTAATTTTATGTCATTAAACTTAAAAATTCAAACAACCTCATTAAATGAATAAAATTTGTAATATGCAACTTTAACAACTAATATACGCAACATACCTGTTTTGACCTTTAAAGGGTACGTCAAGCTTACAAATTTAAAGCCTTGCATAACAAAATGGAAAAAAAAAAGAAATAAAAAAGAAGATTTGAATGACCACCTCTACTAAATCTAATAGAATTCTTACTTTATTAGAGTATTTTAACAGCTATTATCCCTATTTATATAAAATAGAAAAAAGTCATAAATCATGATTTGGTACACCTTGGCATGTTTTATACAAGGACCCCTCATTGTCTCATGTAAGTTGGATATATAATCCTATTAATTTTTCCACAATGATGACTGTAACAACTCCCCATAAGTTGTAGTAAATGCATTACCACACTCTTTGGAATTTAGGTAACTAAAGTTGGGAATACAAACAATTACATTTAATGACAACAATTTATTACCATGTCATCTTCATATCCTATTCAATCAAATTACCAATTTTCGCCTTGTCAATTCAAAAATTTAGAAAACCATATTTATTGTATAGTGAAACTCAAATGAAAGACTTAAATAAATATCTCATCAATATTTAATTGAATTTTAGCTCATCAACTATTTAATGTTAACTAGACAAGTAAGCAATATGAGCTCTGTCCCCTTTTAATTCTATTCACTGCAATGATTTTAAAAAACGACTTTAAGAGAATATCACTAACAAGTGCCTAAAGTATACGACTGATTTTGGTAGTGTTTATCGAGGACTTAACTCTTTTTTTCTTTTTCTTTCTTTTTAGATGATGAGAAACAAAACTTTAACCCCCACCCCACAAAAAAATAAATAAATAAATCTCCTTCAGATAATGCGCCGTTAAAATTAATGAATAAAACTTGGTGTTTCAAAGCATTTCTATTGCTAATAGGTTATTTGCAAATTTTGTCATATTGAGTTTGGGTGCTAAGTTGAGGTCGGGTTTTCTAGAAAGGGGCTGCTTGTTCTAGAGGAAAGAATTCTGCTTGAGTATATGTTGTATTGGAGCTATAGCTCCACCCACCTACAGTTTTGAAGAACTGGAAGTTTAAGGTTCAAGGAATCGACCTTGTAGCGTCTTCAAATCCTTTTACTACTGCATTTTTATGCAAGAGGCCTGCACTTCTGCCACTATTTTTCCTTGCAATCTAGATCTGGAAACTGTTAGATTCCAAAAATTTCGTTACAGCAGGAGGAATAACAAAATCTTCACTCTTTTTACTAGGTGCAGTACTCCTATGTGTAAGAATAGAGTGTATTTTCTGATCAGAAATTATTAACCGTCACCATCTCTACAACCTGCTCTATTACTTGTAGATATTCACATCAAATTAGTGATAGAGGTCTTGTCACGGCTCAAGTCTTCATGAGTTACAAGAGCAAATTCAATGCCTCACTCTACCGGTTCCTCAAGCAAATAATCATATTTCAAATTTGATAGATTAGTTTGAAAGAATTCTTACATGCTTGAAAGCATTGAAACCTATTTTGATTGGAAACACACGCCTAATGGGAGGAAAGTGAAAGTAATAGGAGTAAAGCAAAGAGAACCAGTTTCGACTTGGTGAAAGAATTCTTAAAATTTAAGTCATGGTCCATGGAAAAGGTACAACCAGGAAGATGCAAGGAAAGTTGAACACTCGGCTTATGATTCAAGAATACAGACATTGAGTCAAAGAATATTTTTGGTGTGAAGATTGCATGGAGGCAAGTGCGAGTAACCATCCTTGTTGATTGATAACAAACATCATATTCCCAATCTGGTAGAGAGAGATCAGCAGGTGCTAGTATGAAGCCTTATCCCTAACTTCATCAAAATCTCTAGGGCTGAAATCTACAGCTAAGTGTTACCAAAAAACAGTTTTTCTGCATTTTCATTACCGTCTGCATCTGAATCATTAACTAATATTACTCAAAAAGGAAAAAAATATTGCAACAGCTATCTCCCAAAGTTATGGAGCAGTTAAAGAATAGATAAGACAATATAATAAAAGACATAGTCAATAGATAGACAATTATGCATTATTCTTTAGCATCAACCTAACCTATACTAATGTAAATCCTGCAAATCAAATAACAGGTTATGCCAGCCCAATTATATACTAATGAAAATCCTACAAATTCACTTAGTTTTACATTTCTCAAGTACAGAGTTATGCCCATTTCAACATTTAACATGACTCCTATCAGAAACTCAAATAAGATTTGCATGCTCGAAGTCGTTGACAAGGACTTTAGATGTTTAGAAACTGGCTCTGTGCAGAACTCAGTACTAAATTTAAGTGCACAAAAGCTACCCTCAGTAATCTTCTCAATTACAAGAGGCTAGCGAAAGGAAGCCAAAATTGACAGCAGGTTCTTCACAACATGCACCAGCAGCAGTGTCAAAAGATACTGCAATGTCATCACAAGGACCAATTTCAACATCAGCTACTCAATAAGCAGCAGCAGCAGCATCAATTATAGTTCCAAAACAAGCATTACAGTTCACATCTGCAGCGGATGCAGCATATCCAGAACTTGACCAAACAGCTCAATAAACAGGCTTGGAGAAATAAGTTCTGTTGGCAACTCCTTATAACAAGAGGGAGGGGGAGGGGGAGGGGGTGGACTTGATTTTACCAAAGATGATGGCAAAGGTTATGATTTTCATTTTGGCTCCCCAATAGTAGTACTAAAAAGAGTGATCTGGATCACAAAATATCCAAGAGGAGCGACCAAGAAAATTTTCAGGACGATAAGATGGTCCATTTGTGGTTAGTGAAAACTCTGTCAAGCCTCGCCCAAACAAAGCCCCCACCTTCTTGGTTATTCGACCAGGTATACTTGCTGCCCTCATAACCGCAGTCAATGATGCCACAATCATTACAGGCTTTGCAGAGCGTCATTGAGATGCTTGCAGCACATTATTCTCATTCTGTTCACTTTGATAGTGATGTAAATTCCAATTTTATTGAGGCAACAAAGCTGACTAAGATAAAACCCATGCAAGATATGGCCAAGTTTATGCAGCTGTCTCATTTGCCAAGTTTATGCAGCTGTCTCATTTGCAATGGTGATGCAGGATTGTTTGCAGAGGCTCTTGATTTAATTGGACAAACTTCCAAAACCTGGATTTTTTTTCCTTTTCTTCTGTCTTTTGGTGGTTTTTTTTTGTTTTTTTTTTGGGTGGGGGGAAGCAACAGGAACCCAGTGCCATTTCACTTATTGTTTTGTTGATGAGATAGGACCGTAGCAGACTCTCCAAGTATGAAATTTAATTGGCCACTTACTAGCAGATAACAGATTTCACAGTGCTGCATTATCCTTGGCAATCTATTACTAGGCACTCACACTTCATGACACCAGTCAAGCTCAAGGAATCAGGAGACTCTCGCTCTATCTCACAAGCAACTTTCCTCTTCTCCTCTATTCCTTCTCTTCTTCTTTCATACTATCATGTCTCAACAGGGTATGAAAACCTAGCTTCCAAGAGAATTGGGTTCAAGTCTTTGTGTGTTGTTCCCCCATAATGTTTGTCATTGTGCAGTCTATTTCATGTACTTGGACACCTTGTTTTACTTAGTTTGTATGTTCATCTGCCTCCAAATGCAATAGCTTGCACATGAGGGAAGGTATGAGAGCTTGACATACATTGTCCAACCAATTCCCAAATAGCTTAAACTTTTCAGGCAACTATTTGTCTACTACCACCAAAGCTTCGAAGGACCAGAGTGTAAAGTTTGATAATGATTAAGGTCATTGTTCAACAATCTGTGAAGGTATAGACAGATAGTAGCAAAGCTTAAATAGAACTGAGATAATACTTGAAATCTCTTTTGCTATTGCATTGTTTGTCAATTTATGCAACTTGAAGACTAGGGCGTCGTAATGTAGTATCCCATATTTTGAGATTTTCAAGAGAGCTCTTGGCAAGTGTTTAGAGTTTCAGGTTTAGGCTTTTTAGATCCCTTGACATTGTTGGGTTTTCTGATGTTGAACTCCAGATCACATGGATATGAGTCGGCTTTGGGTTATTATATTTTTCTCGGCAGTAGCCTAACTACATGGAAGACTAAGAAGCAAAATGTTGTGCTTAGGTCAAGTGTGAAGGCTGAGTAGAGAGCACATGCTCATACAATATATGGGATGATATAGATGAAATCTCTTCTACAAGAAATGTGGTTCACAATTAATAAACAAACAGAATGTTATGTGATTATCAGGGTACCAAGCGAATCCTCACGAAGGGCCATACATATAAATGTCGAAAATCTTTTCCTTAGAGCAGTGATGCAATAATATACTACCACAATGCATGTGGTTCAGTTAAGTTAAATAGTCATTAAATTCTGATTTTCAGTGTTATGTAAAAGTTGGGTACAATACATATCAATGCCCTAGTTTGCAAAAGAGTGCTGAGAAATAATATGAGTACAAAGGATAAGGTTTTATTATACATCTATAAGTAAACATGTAAACAGATAGAAGCAATCCTAGTCAAGCACTTAACTCTCTCTTTATCTCTCTCCTATGTTACCCTTTCTCTTTGCTCGTCATACTATCTACTCTTTGAACAATAATAAAAGTGCAACCCATGTACACGTGATGCATACAAAAAGTAACCCCCGTAGGTTATACTATTCATACAAATTACAATATGTTGCCTATGAAACTTACCACTCTTAAGGGCATGGCATTACAAGACATTTGGATTTGCACAAATCCTGAAGCACAAATGGAACAAATAGTGATGCAAGGAAGCGTGGAGAATAAAGGGATTAATAGACTAGGAATCGTTGTTTCACAAAATACCGAAACTAGGGTTTAATACCAACTTATGCAGGGAAGCGTGTAAAAGAAATGATATACAGGCTAGAGTTCGTTGATTCACGCACGAATACCGAAAACTAGGCTCTAATACCAACTGATGCAGGGAAGCGAGTAGAATAAAGGGATAAATAGACTAGGATTCGTTGATTCACATAGAATACCGAAAACTAGGCTCTTCCTAATCTGTTGATTAGCATAGAATACCAAAATAAGGCATCAACTAGGTTAATTCACACAGAATAACAAAGTCAGAAGGAATACGAAAATACTCAATATTATTGCTCAAAAACTGATCTGGGACAAAACCCTTACACTTGTTTATATAGTCAAAGGAAACTTGGAACCAAAGTTATTGGAAACTTGGAGCTAAAGGAAACTTGTAGGTTGGGACTGGCGACTGAGCAACACCCACGTCCTTACAAGTTGTCGTGGCTGCAGAAAGGTAATGAAGTAACAGTGTCCAAACGTTATCTAATTCCTTTATCCATTGGGTCCAACTACAAAGATATAGTTCAGTGTGACGTGATTCCAATGGATACATGCCATATCCTGCTTGGGAGACCTTGGCAGTTTGATAGATGTATCCAACATGACAGTCGGAAAAATACCTACTCGTTTATGTTAAACAAAATCTAGATTGTCTTGATGCCATAGAAAGATGTAGATCCAAGGCTTGCAGTCGAGAAGAATCCTAACTTATTATCTATGTAAGGTTTATGGAAAAAGTGACTGAAACTGGGTGATGTTCTTACTTATTGAAAAAGAAAGTCTAGTAAGGAGTATTATTCCTAAAGATGTCCAGCCAATCCTTACAGAGTTTCTAGATGTCTTTCCTACTGAATTACCCTAAGGTTTACCACCGTTACGAGATATTTAGCATTAGATTAACTTGGTACCTGTAGCTAGTGTAACACCCTAGAATCCTCACACTCACTAAGTTACACTTACTTTATAATTCTCTTCTATGCATATATTGATTTCATGCTTATACTTCTCTATTTATACACAACTAAAGAGGAGCAAATGGTGGTAGCACTTAGCAAGCTAAGCATGAAAGTGTTACTCCACTTAGATGAATGGAGAATAAAGTTTCTCCACTTGATGGTGGCAACACTTAACAAGCTAAGCATGAAAGTGTTACTCTACTTAGATGAATGGAGAATAAAGTTTCTCCACTTGATGGTGGCAGCACTTAACAAGCTAAGCATGAAAGTGTTACTCCACTTAGATGAATGGAGAATAAAGCTTCTCCACTTGATGGTGGCAGCACTTAACAAGCTAAGCATGAAAGTGTTACTCCACTTAGATGAATGGAGAATAAAGCTTCTCCACTTGATAGTGGCAGCACTTAGTAAGCTAAGCATGAAAGTGTTACTCCACTTAGATGAGTGGAGAATAAAGCTTCTCCACTTGTTGGTGGCAGCACTTAGCAAGATTAATCATGAAAGTTTTACTCCACTTAGATGAGTGGAAAATAAAGTTTCTTCACTTGATAAGTGGAATGTTTATCTTCATCTAAATGATAATGAAAGTTAGGCCACTAATTTAGTGGACTAGTGGAGAAGAAAGAATTAGTAAATATCTTCATCTAAATGATAATGAAAGTTAGCCCACTAATTTAGTAGACTAGTGGAGAAGAAAGAATTAGTAAAGTACTAAACCAACTTCCTTTACTTCATCCTATAAATAGTACATGTAGATGAGAGAGTTTGAATTCAAGTAAAGCTAAGCATAATGAAGAGAGAAGAGTGAAGGTTAGGAAGTTGCTCTTGAATATCAAGTTCTAACATTTAGAGAAGGAATTCCAAGCATTAAGCACTTAAGGTGAGTAATGGTGTATTTGGAGTAAAACATACATATTTTCAATGCAAATATTCTTTTTTCTACAAATTATATTTAAACATTACTTAGCAAATGATAATATGTCTATGTTACTCTTCAAAAATAGTTACTATATTTTGATGTTAAACCTTGTATTCTTCTATTAAGAAAATTCATGGATTAAATTTTGTATACAATGAATAAGATTTGAAAGTTATATGTGCCATACTCGGAGGTCCTACATCGGGGGACTTAAAATAAGCCGAAAGCTTGATATGATTAGGAAGACATTCCTCACGACTTTTTGTTATTTTGTTACGCATCACTAGTGCATACATTTTGTTACGGATTTTCCGTTTAGCCGAGATCATGAGTACATTATGAATTATATATATAATGTTGATATTTAGATGCTTTTGCAAGTATAAAACTAAATTAGCATCTTTTGAAAGGTATACTTATGTTAGTGTATGGATATCTCTCTTACTTGTTTCAAGATTTTATGCAAATGGTATTTATGTCATATGTAAATCAAGCTCATGGTATATTTTGATGCTTCAATTATTCTATTAATCACTGGGCTTGTAGCTCATGTTTTCTTAAACATTTTCAGGTAACCAAGATTGAGAAGTTGTTGCTACGCTACCTATGTGTGAATGTCATGAAGACTCGAGTTATATTTTGATTTGTAATAATTTTGAACTAGTAGATTTCCCTAGATTTGTGTCAAAACTATGCTTGTGCAATAAAACTATGTTATGATGGTAACATAGGTATTTGCTTTATGTTTACAAAAATAGTAAATCATGCTTCCGCATTATATCAAATGTAGGTTCAAATATAGGTTATCAGTCTTTTGGTTTAGTTCGGCCTTCAGTAGCTAAGCTACTGGCCGGTTATGATTCCTAATCCGCACAAGGTGGGTCTGGGGTCGTGACAGCTAGCTTGCCAAACCAACCTCATTACCGTATAAGTCCCCAGGAGCATAAAGAGCTTCGGCATCAGGTAGAAGAGTTGCTAGCTAAAAGTCATATCAGGGAAAGCCTCAGTCCATGTGCCGTGCCTGCACTGTTGACACCAAAGAAAGATGGCTCATGGCACATGTGTGTAGACAATCGAGCCATCAACAAAATTACAGTTAAGTATCGTTTCCCAATTCCAAGATTAGATGATTTATTGGACCAATTGAGCAGAGCTGTTATATTCAGCAAACTAGATTTGAAAAGCGGATATCATCATATTTGGATCTAGGAAGGTGACGAGTGGAAGACTGCCTTCAAGGCTCGTGAAGGGTTGTACGAGTCGTTGGTTATGCCCTTTGGACTCTCTAATGCACCTAGCACCTTCATACACATTATGAATTAGTTATTTCGACCTTTCATTAGGTTTTGTGATGGTGTATTTTGATGATATTTTGGTTTACAGCCCTAATCCTGAATTGCATCTTAAGCACTTATGACAGGTTTTATCTTTGCTACAACGGGAGACATTTTATGCTGCCAGCAATAAGTGTTCTTTTCTGACAGACCACATTTTATTCCTTGGCTACGTTGTCTCCAAAGATGGTATTTTATTGGATGGCTCCAAGGCAATCACCATTACCAAAGAATATCCATGAAGTTCGCAGTTTCCACAGGTTGGCATCTTTTTATAGAAGATTCATCGCACATTTTAGTACCATAATGGCACCAATCACATACTCTATGCAGAATGGAAAATTCTTATGGATTGAGGAAGAGACCGCAGCTTTTTAGAAAATTAAGCAGAAACTGACAGAAGCACCTGTGCTCATGTTCCCAGATTTCTCTCAACCTTTTAAATTACATTGCAATGCATCCAAGGCGGGAATGGGAGCTGTCCTGAGCCAGAATGGTAGGCCAATGGCATATTTCAATGAGAAATTAAATGGGGCCAAAAAGAATTATAGTACTTATGACGTGGAATTCTATGCTGTGGTCCAACCTGTGAAGCACTAGCGTTCTTATCTGGCCCATCAGAAGTTTATTTTATATTCTGATCATGATGCTTTGAAGCATCTCCACACCTAGGATAAGCTTTCATCAAGGCATGCTGGTTCAGCTTTATACTTGCAGCAGTTTAATTTTGTCATCAAACACAAGTCTGGAGCCTTGAACAAAGTGGTGGATGCGCTCAGTCAACATGCTTATTTGCTAACAACAATGCGGAGCAAGGTACTTGGGTTTGATGTGTTTAGGGAATTATTACTTGCAGACCCATATTTTCCAGTTATTATGAATCAAATGGAAGCAGGTCACAAATCTGATTTCATTATTCAAGATGGATGTCTTTTCAAGGGTAATCTGTTTTGTGTGCCTGAGTCAAGCTTACACCTAAAGATCATCAAGAAGCTACATGATGAAGGGCATTTTGGGCGTGACAAGACATTGCAGTTGGTGATAAGTTCCTTCCTTTGGCCTTCCATGTGCAAAAAGATCACAAAGTTCGTCGAAGGATGCCATGTTTGCCAAATGTCTAAGGGAACAACGACAAATGCGGGATTGTATATGCCATTGCATGTGCCTAATCAGCCTTGGACTGATGTGAGTATGGACTTTGTTCTCGAACTGCCGCGTACGCAATGAGGGATGGATTCTATCGTCGTCGTGGTGGACAGATTTTCCAAAATGACCCACTTTATTGCCTGTAAGAAGACAATTGATGCTGTAAATGTAACACAACTGTTCTTTCGTGAAGTCTATAGATTACATGGCTTGTCTAGGTCCATTGTGTTTGACAGAGATACTTGGTTCCTAGGGCATTTTTGGAGATGCTTGTAAAAGCTCGCCAACACGAAATTTGATTTCAGCAATGCCTACCACCCACAGACTGATGGGCAAATATAAGTTGTCAACTGTTCCTTCGGTAATTTGTTGCGAAGCTTAGTAGGTGATCACTTGAAGTCATGGGATCAGAGATTGTACCCAGCTGAGTTAGCTTATAACCGCTCGGTTCACCGTAGTTCGGGTTTCAGTCCTTTCTATGTCAATTATGGGTATTAACCACGTGCTCTGCTTGATCTCGCACATGTGCCAAATTTAAAATAACTCAATGCAAAGTAGAGGATTTGATTGCTACTATTCAGGAGGTCCACAAGTTCACGGAACAGAATTTAATACAGTCCACCACCAAATACAAACAAGATGCTGACAAAAAGCACAGAATGGTGGAGTTTGATATTGGGGATTTCGCACGGGTTGTTCTTACAAAGGATAGGTTCCCTGCTAGATAGTACAACAAGCTAGCTACAAGGAAGATTGGGCCACTAAAGGTTATTGAGAAGATCAACCCAAATGCTTATAAGTTGAAGCTGCCTAGCCATGTTCGTACATCTGATATCTTCAATGTCAAACACCTTATCCCATTTCATGGTGATAGTTCAAATGAGGAGGCTGTGAATTCGAGGGCGAATTCTCTCCACCCTGGAAAGAATGATGCAGACTGCATAGGAATAGCCTACTTGGAGCATTGTGATAGGTATGGTTTCCCAGTGCTGTCCAAATTGTTTTAAAAGACACATGATGGCCCAAGGAATCAAACTCATTCCTTTGGCTCCAAGTTTCCTTTAGCTATATAAACAAGTGTAGGGGCTTTGCCCCAAAAGGAGTTTTTGCGCAATAATATTGAGAGTATTCTTGTATTCCTTCCGACTTTGTTATTCTGTGTGAATTAGTTGATGCCTTATTCTGGTATTATGTGTGAATCAACAAATTAGGAAGAGCCTAGTTTTTGGTATTCTGTGTGAATCAACGAATCCTAGTCTATTTATCACTTTATTCTACGCGCTTCCCTACATCAAATAGGCATTAATTATTTCAAGCAATTCATTTCTCTCTCTCTCTCTCTCTCTCTCTCTCTCTCTCTATATATATATATATATATATGTGTGTGTGTGTGTGTGTTAAAGCCAAAGGCTCCATAGATACGCTTTACGACTTGAGTCCTTCCTTACTCTGTGAAGGTGAAGATGGAGAGGAGAGTCCAATCAGTGGACTGAAGCCATCAACGGATGATTTAGATGCAAATATATAGAAATGTAAATGAACATAAACTTGCTTGCCCCTAAGACATAACTTCCCAAACCATAAACTTGACACACCTACCCTACCTGATTAAAGCATTATTCTCGTCCTAGCTCTAATAGGTGTTATAGTATCCATTAAGTTGGGTGAGGGAAAGGATAACTATTGATGCCTTGAGCTTACTCTTCTAGAGAGTCCTTCTTCCAAGTGGCTATGCTCTGTCCTAACCATTCCTTGCAAAAAGCCCTAAAAAGTGGTAAGCGGGTTCCTCTAACAATGTGATATATCACACCAACTAAATCCTCAACCCTTCACCCTCTCACTAAGACTGCAGAATTTCTCTCTTTAATCTAGCTTAGATTTATACCTGTCCAAAATTTTAACCCCTAAAGTAATCATAAAAATTCCAAAAGCTTGATAGTTTTATTTGACTGCCTACCAAGGTATTCATCCTAAGTTTAAAACTCAAAATCAACTAATCAAACCTTCTATTCAATTACTTCTTGTTACTATTTGAGTTTTTTTTTTTTTTTTCGCCACTCAGCCTTATTTAGAGTGATATCCTCCAGCAAGTTGATAGTGATAGTTTTCAACTTGTTGGAGGATGATGGCTTTCCTTACAGCCTCGACTTGTTTTATTTAGCCTTCCTCCTTCCATCATGCTGCCTCAACTTTAATTATGTCAGCCCTCTATTTGTACAATTGTTAGCCTACTTTGCAGATATCCAAGTCATATTACACAATTTCTCCCCTCTCTTCCAATTATCGCCACCTATAAACATATCAAGGAAGCATTTATTTCTTATTTTGATCTTTTAATGCATTGCTAGTTATCCATCTTATGATCCTTGCCTTTCTTACACTTGATGTTAGACAATATTGAGTCATAATTGCCTAGTACAAAATAGGTCCTTGGCCAAATACCTTTCTTATCGAAGTCATCTAGATTTCAATGAAATTATTATAAGATAACAAAATTCAAATTTTCAATTTAATATAAATTGTTTGCCAAATCTTTACCCAACATTCATAACATAGAGCCCTTACAATTCTGTCTTACTAAATTCATCCCAACTTTTGGCAAATTTAATAGACACTAGTAAATGACAAATTTCAATGTTTCATTCAAATTCCTCTTAGTTTCTATCGATCACAGCTCAACAGGTAAGTCGTGGTATTTAGCTTATTGCATATATACGATGCCATAAACAATGAACATAGCACAAGCTCCAACTGATGTCAACTAAACATGTCATAAGTTAAACAAATTTTGAAGTGCAAAACTAACATGTGAGGTAAAACAAAGCAGAAAGGGCCGCAACAATCTTGAGTGCTTTTAGAACCAAGGTTGGGCTTATCATGTGTATGAAACCATCAGTTCTAGCATAAAATCAATATGCACAAAAGCATAGAAATTAACTAATGATAGTTGATAGACAGTCTAGCGGTCAAATATCTATTTTAGTTAATGCTGCACAGAGATCAAGCAGTTGGAGCATGTAACTCTATAGCACTTTTAAAGTAGTTATATGGTATTCCATATTAGTTGCAGGGCATAACTTCCAAAAGAAAATGGTGGTGGTGGTCACCCGGTGGGGGTGCATACCTGTAGTAGGGATAAAAGGGCATTTGCTGAAGACATGACTTTGGCATTGACTAGGTTTCACTTTCATGTGGAGAAGTGTACTTTTGGCATCAAACAGATCCTAGTCCGATGTATTAAGTAGTTTATTTGACCAAAACTCCCATCACCACCGATGAAAATCTAAGTATGCGAGTGGCATGTACTTAATGGAGTTGACTGCTACTATCACTTGGACAGTTGGACTTCAAAGCCTTTCTTGTTCACCTCCAATAGGAAGCAACACTATGCAAATCTAAGAAAGACCGACACTTCTAAGAATGTGCATGTCTGTGTCAAACAATTTAATTGTTAGAATCGCCACGTTTCTGACATATAGAGTACCCGTGCTTATCATTAGCCACATATGAAACACATGGTAAGTTTAAAGAAAATAACTCCGGAGCCAATGATCAAAATCAAATAATGTGAATTTATATCTATTAATCCCTCCTTTAGAATTTTAATTTTTAGGAATTCTTAAACCTAAATTTCCGATTTGTATCTAAACAGTACTTTTCAAAATAGATATTAGGACATTTCGTTCACACTTCTCTACCAATATATAGAAGATGGAAAATAGTTTTTACCTATTTTGATACAATAAATATATTCATGACATAAAAAATAAGAAGTGATTGTTATGTTCATTTATATGCACCAAATTATATACTTATTTATTGTCGTGCCCCTGTTGTGTCGTGTCCTAGTTTTTTGGAAATTCTCATGTCAGTGTGTTTTTATCATGTTGTATCTATGTCTTGTGTCCATATTTGTGCTTCATAGATGCTAGTACATGGGAGCTTGACCCAACTTTTCCAGTAATATCTCCAAAAATTGCAGCATAGTACCTTATTAAGAATTATTTCCTACATTTTTTCTCAGAAACTAATCCTATGACATAGGACTCCATCTTTTGATATTGACGTTACAATTGTCACCGCATTCCTTCTAGGAGGCCAATAACAATTTACAGCTATGTCTTGCATTCAAAGCAAATATTGGATCCAATACATCAAAATGACTAATATAATAAAGAACTATACCATATGAGGGGTAAAACAATTATTTGCGGAAAATATGCAGCGTTCTATGAAAATCAATAACACAGTTGCATTTTTGTAACATGGCCAAAAGAAACTTGGCTTAGTAATGCCTGAATCTCATAGGTTAAACTCATATACACAAAACGTGCTGTTATTCAATAGGACCGCAAGGCAAACAAGTCACCTTAGAGTTGAAATCCACAGTGATAATCACTTTAGTGAAGATCAAAACCCATGCTATGGCCCCTAACATTTGATAATATTTCCAAGTTCTGTATTCAAAATGAAAAAATACAAAAAATCCATCTGAAAACGTTTTAACTGTAGAAGCCAAAAGGTTACTAATTCTGCACTGAAGTTAATGACAATGACCAATGAAGTGGTGGAATTAAGATAGTGTGCCAGCAGATTAAAAGATTTAATGCAATGAATCAATGATAAGAAACCCAAGCTTCTTACTTTTTCTGCAAATAGAATAGATCTCTTTCACTTTCCACACATTCCATTGTTACATTCAACAATGATCCTGGACTATCTTTAGTTTGCTCATATAACTTGCAAAATTAAAGAGTGCAACTTTCAAAGGGTAAATTGTATATGCAATATGAATATGCATAGAATTGGAAACAGACAAACAAAACTGAGTTTACCTTCCGCAAATGGTTACAGATTTTTCCAATGTGCTATCATTCTATCAGTCCTAATAAATTTGATAGTACATCTTATAGGACAATTTATGTACAATGAAACAAAGAGCAAAGTACATATATTCATACTGATGGCCAAGGTAATTTATATAAGAGATTCTCTCACCAAAAATGAAAAAGTTTCTTTTACAAACCATAAATATTGGAGCCATCAAAATTAAAATAATAATAATAATATCACAGAAATGTATCAAGTAGGGACTACGCAGCAATCTTACTTTCTTCAAATAAAGAATGGGCCGGAGAAACGATATTCTTGGTGAATATACGACTAGACTTCCTGTTACCAGTAATTCCAAGTCCTTAACTAACAAATTTACATCCTAGAAAGCAGTGCTGCAGCTGAGTTGTCTAGCCTCTCATCTAAATTGCTGGTATTGGAATATCCTCATAATTAAGGCAAAAACTGCTAAAGTTTAATTTGTAATGCATTGAGTGATAATATTAAAATACAGAATATGATACATTTCATAAGGGATCATAATTATGAATGAATTCACATCCTTCTTGGCACATAAAGCTGAGGTTAAAGCTCGAGGATAGCCAAAAAACATGCTGCCAGCCTTTTCTGCTTTCTTTTTCCTTTTTACTTTCTCCACCTCAGTCTTCCCCCCCCCCCCCCCCCCCCCCCCCCCCCCCCCCCCCCCCCCCCCCCCCCCCCCCCCCCCCCCCCCCCCCAAAAAACCCCCACAAACACCTTACCTGTGGCCAATAGTATTGGACCCTCCCTAACACTCCATTCCACATCCATATTATGTAGCACTATTCGACAACAGCTTTGGCACTATAAACTCTTTTCAAATTAAGCATCTTTTCCAAAATAAAAAAATTCAGTTCATTCATTAGAGCATTACATAAAGAGAAACAAGTAGAAAGCAACTCAAATAATATGCTAGGATAGGCAGGAAAATCTTCTAAAGTACTTCTATGTCCCACCCCACCTCTCTCCTTCTTGACCAAAGTTTCTCCTTCCTAACTTGCAATTCCTTGACACACTTTTCTAAATCAAATGCCACAACAAGAGATAGGGAGATCTTCACGAAGCACTCTTCGAGCCCTCCATTTCAATATGACAAGGGGAGGAGTCATTTCTTACTCAGAAATTAATTTTTCCCATCAAATCTGATAAACTATACAACTTTATTATGAGGCGACTCCTGACAATTAAATTGCAATTAACACCAACAGCACTAATCTGTTATAGAATTCCAAATCCAGTATTTGGGATCATACCAAGGCCCAAGACAAAGTCAGAATTCCAATGTAGGATGACCGCAGAATAAGGTTTGGAGATTCCCACAGAAGAAGATGGCAGAAGAATAAGGTTTGGAGATTAAGAAAGCATATTGCTAGAGTATGAAACATCAATTCAATTAGAAGTCCTGAAAGAATAAAGAGATCCTTCTTTAATTCCATCATTTGCTAGAGACATCATTTACCAGTATAATCTGATATGGAACATAGAAGGACCAGTTAATTCCTTGATATTATGTTACGTAGAGAATCAGTGCACAAACACTCATTTTCCACATTAAAAAGAAAAAAGATAATAAAAACTTTTCCATTTAATCCAGCTACACAGCTATTCTTATCTCACCAAACAACTTTAGTTTTTCAATTTCCATTCAGATTCTTGTTTGCAAGTCAGACCAGCTGTTCTTTTATATGATAGGTTCTATTTTATTCATGGAATTTTTTCTGATTCCTAGTTCTCCATAAAAATTCAACATCCAATACTCACAACAACACAGCGCCCAGAAAAAGAAAGGGCATACTACCAATGACCCTTTACAGAAACATGCTAGAGTTAATGTTAAAAACATCAAGAACAAGAATAAACAAGAGTAAAGCTTTCCAAACAAATTTCAAGAGAGGCAGCAAAAGGAAATAATTATTCAAAGCAAGAAAGAAATTTTTAATGTCTCTTTATGGGTCATGAATCTTACTTGGCGGATTGCGAAGTGTCTTTGAGGCCTTAATCCTTATCCATACCAAGAATGCATGCAGACCCATTTTTCCTCAATCCAAGAACAGCGCATTCTACATAGTATGCAATTCAAAAACCAACCAGAGTACTCGCTTTTCATGAACATTTCAGTACAACGATCATAGAACTCAGTAAGGCCTTTCCTCATACGGTTCGACTGCATGTTTTTTTTTCTTGTTTTCATTTTTTTTTTATTCGGCTTTGTAGCGATTTCAAAGTAGAAGGTATTTTCAATCAAACCAAGCCAATGGAGTTGAACCTCCATCTCAAATGGTGCCATGGTGAAATGAACACACGAGGTTTTCCAGAGTGTGTAAGAATCCAGTTCTGGACCTGCCGCGAGTATATTTCGACTGGAACAAAAATGTCCCCTCCCTCCAAACAGAAACCATACGCTATGAAAAAAATATTTTTTAAGAGACTTCCATATTAAAACATTTTATTAGTTAACATAAATTACATATAAAAAAAAATGTAACCTCTATGATTGTTGTAATTAAAAAGAGCAACAAAATATAACGAATGGTTGCAATAATGGCCTAATTTCACGTACCTAGATAGATATATAGATACATAAACCATATACAGCGAACTACAAAAAAAAGTTGTAATAATTTATGTATATTTATAAAGCAATCTGTGTATGTGTATATGTCAATTAAATATTATAAAGTGTAAAAATTAAAAAAAAACAAATTGAGTCACACGTCACAATTATAACGATAATGACATATTTTTTTACATAGTACTATTATTAGGCCATGCGATGCATGATACTTATTTATTTTTCTAATCTCTTATTTTTATTATAAGAATTTTATATGGAGAAACCAAAAATAATTATTGAAGTACGTGAAGAAATTAATAAAGTGATTCAAATACAACGAAAAAAAATTTGTGCTCATAAGGAGAATAATGAAGGAGACTAACGATCAATTGTTGATTTTAGTAAGAAAAATGAGGACTTGATTATTTAAACATTTTCATGAGAAAATACTTGAAATAGGAAAAAAGTAGAGAAAAGTAAGAAAACTTGCCAAAAAGAGAGAAAAATTACAAATGTCTTTTACCAAGGCTAATATATTATAGAAGAAAGTTTTAAATGACTTCTGAAATTTTTAGAAATAATTTGGTATTTTCTAGAATTTTAACAATTTGACTAAATAGAAAATATCAAAAAATTCTGGAGAATTATTAATAGGTCGTGCATTTCAACTAATAATTAAAAAGATTAGGAGATAAGGAAATTACAGTGTAAAGCGGCATAAATTTTGCTTTTGTATAAAGAATGTAATTACAAAGAAGGACACTAAAAAAACATGTATTTGAGTTAATAATTCATTTTTCAGAATATGGCAAATTGATTTTCAACGTTCGTGTAAAATTTAAATGCAATTCATCTATAAATTTGAAAAGTCATGTGCTTTATTAATTATTTACCACTTGTATGGAGAAGTGAATCTCAATAGATAACAAAAGAGACATGAATCTTTTTTTTTTTTTTTTTGTGAAAAATTAAAAGTAGAATAAGCCACGAACTGTAACTACAACAACAATGACCTACTTATTCCTATTCGAAGCATCACATACATCATTGACACAAATTTCAAAAGTTTAACAAATTAAAGAGACAGTTCCATCATTTGTTAATTTACTCCTTATTTTATGTACTAGAAAATTCATGTATTTAAGTTTTTCGATACATGTAAAGTACCGTGACTAAAACTACATGGATAGAACAACTACAGTGAGCAATAATAAAATCTCCGATGCTTGTGATAAGCTATCTTAGGAAACTTGGTCTCGTTTTCTATATAATACATAGATAGATATAAATATAGGTACGAGTATAAATGTAGATATAAATACATATTTACATAAATAAAGTTTTTTATTCTATACATAACACGAGTTGATAACTAGTATATTAGTTACTAGTTTTAGACTCATGTGATGCACAGAATTTAGAGTAAATTTTTTGAATCTTTTGTTTAATGGTAACAAATTTAAATAACAGCTACACATAATTTTCTTAGTCGTCTTTTTAAAACTTTATATAGCCTAATTAAATAAATTTTGTATTTATCTATCCACAATCTATTCGTGTTAACAGTAAATTCAATACTAGCCTACTTTTAACTTTTTTGTTTATGAAACTTGTTCCCATAAATGCAAGGACTGTCCTGTGTCAATGCCAGGTCATCAATACTGATCAATTTATTATTGGATTTATGATTTTGCACATCCCACATTCTACAAATACTTGCTTTAATTCTCTAGTTATCTGTTGGAATTGAGCTCACTAAGAAGCCTACAATTCATGGTAACTCTTTAAGATTTCCAACTGTTTAGTTTTGATTTTTTTAATGAGCATATCATTAACTTCAAAATATTTCAACAAAGACGTATATAGTGAATCACATGTATGAAATACATCAACCAAGACAAACACATTTCATATAGTTGTCTATATAGGTGGTATATAAATGTAATAATAAATACATGGACATACCTAAATTTAGTAAACTCCATGTTCATTTAATCTGTATATGTACATTAATCTATATTACATGAACTATGCACGTACATGGATCTACAATAAATGAACCAATGAAACATTCAACCACTTGAATAAAATACATATACTATAATAAATGAGTCAACTACATATTTATAGTAATCTGTACAAAAATTGCAAAGTGTAAGGAAAAGAAAAATAGCACCACAGTGAGCTACTTACTGTAATCACAGTAATAGTGACCTACTTTTTTATATTACATATATAGGATAGATAGTATATGGTGGCCTACATATTATATATGTTCATATAAATTGTACAATTGTTTGCGGAGAGAACCTTGCAATATTGTTAGATCTAGTCCATTTAGCTTCCAAATGGCGGGGGGAATCTTGAATCATTTAATTTCAAGGGTTAGGTGACTAGCCAGTTATTCATATTGCAATCATATTGTTTGGTTATGGAAGAAAGAAGGACTTTTGGACTAATAGAAAAAAAAAATCTTATTATGGTCATTCGGGGCCCGGTAACTGGCCAATTATTTATAAGAAAATGTTACTCATACAAAAAATTTATACAAAATTTGCACATAAAATGACATAACAATAACTATTTTCTAATTAAAACTCATTATGATAAATATTTGTTTTGAAGTGAAAGGCTCACATTAAAACACATTATCGTATTAAAAATTTTGTATGAATTTTTTATTTGTATAGCATTACCCTTATTTATATTGTATTAATTTCTAATGGACCCAAAAAAAAAAACAAACAAATGCTATTTCCTTTTTTCTTTTTTGATTCTTCAGGTTTGTTTGGTTTGACATTGAATAGAACTTAACATCCTTCCTAACAAATTAAATAATTTGTAACTTTAAATCAAAGGGCTAAAAATTTACCCACCAGCCACGATTCTATAGTTCACCAGGCTAATTCTCCCAAAGAAGTTTTTGTTACAACTTGCATTGACGTGTAATAAGTCCCACATCCAAAGTTTACATGGAGTCTTGAGTATATAAGTAGCAGCAATAAACCCAAATGTCACCTTCTTGACTAGTCTTTGTGAAAAAATACTCATATTTATTACATATAATATCAGAGCCGACCCGTGCACTCGGCCATGTGAGCCCAGGAAAACTACAGTGCGCGTTTTGTAATTGATTATAGGCCACACACGAAGTTTTCAAGGGTAAAAGATAGTGACGACCCAAATGTCACCTTGGCTAGCCTATCATATGTAATAAACACGAAAACTCTCCCAAAAGAACTAGCTAGCCAAGAAGATGACATTTAGGTTCATTGCACCTACTTATATACCCAAGATCTCCATGTAAGCTTCCGATGTGGGAGAGTCAGCCACAAAAACTTCCCTGGATGGAGCATAATTGCCAAAGCTAAGTCAGTCACAAAAACTTCCCTGGATGGAGCAGAATTGCCAAATCTAAGTCCCAATTCAAAACCAGTAAGTTCAACAAATCTATTTTCCGCATGTATATACAAAATGAACAGAAACAGTCTATCTGCAAATACCATCAATAAGCATGTCTTCTAATATGGAAAATTGGGTACACGACAAGCCAACACAGTAGGTCTCCTCCCTGGCCAGAAGCAAAAGGAAAACTATATATTGGCCAGAAAGAAAAACTAAAAAATTTTAATTTGCATCAGGCGACGACCGAGGATTGCATGCAGAGAACCACCATCATCCCCCTGTTCAAAAAATGCTTAGAATTAAAGTCAGAACAAGTGAATGCCTTTATGTAACCAGCAAATGCCAACATAGCTACCACTAATAGCCAGCCTGAGACAAAGCACAGATTATAAAGGGAGAAGTCTATATGGCTTCAAGCTCTAATAATTAAGTTCACTGCTACTAAAACCTCCACAAAAGAGGAACCAAGCAACAAGCCAAGTGCAAGAAGCTAGGAAGAGCTTCCTTAATAACTGTAGTAGCACCATGTATGCAATGCAGAAAGGGAAGCATTAGGGGAATGTCTAACACTAGAGTGAACTCAATAGACCTGCAGGACATGATTTGTGCCAACCACCTACTAGCACAAAATTAAGATAACAGAGGATCAAAAAGCTTGGAGGCAAAAGTTGACTGACATAGTCATACAAAATGAAGCCAGTAAGTTGACTGATATAGTTATAAACACAAAAAGCTTTTTTTAAATTAAAAAAAATTAGACCAATAAATTCTACTAGCACAAAATGAAGTGGACTGACATAGTTAGACACACAAAAAGCTTTTAAAAATAAATAAATAAATTAGACCAATAATTCTATTTGCACGAGGAGGCCAAAGTTGCTGACCTTGATGTAATAACTGCTGAGGCAAAACCATAAACTGATGTATAAATCATACCAAGTTCTGGTTGATCGTCAACAAATTAATGCTGAATTCACACCTCCGACGAGATTTATCTTTGCCTGGGAGTCTTGGACCATAGCCCATTAATGGTCTCTACTTTCTAAATAAAAAAGAGGCTCCTAGATTCTACATTTAAGCTTGAAGAAGTTCAGACAGTGATCCCACAATGCTGACATTGCAATACAAGAAAGCATCGTGAGGATTACGCACATCTAGCAGCAACTAAAACAAGTTCATTGAAGCAAAATCTCAACTTCACATACTCTAATTGGGTGATGGCAGCTTCAACATTTTCTCCACTGATCCATAAGGATAACAAAGAAAAATCCCTAAATCCCTAGTGGACAACTGGAAGTAAATCTCTAGTGGAAACAGAATTAAGAGTGTGACTGCCAACTACTTCAAAAGAATTGTGGATTAGCAAAAAGAGGACTTACAGCATACCATTAACTCTTTCCTTGCCCTTTACAGGCACATCATTGCGGAGGAAGAGCAGAAGGCCCCTTGCAGAGCAGTCACTTGTTAGGAAGTCAAAGCTGCCTGGTTCATCAGGGATTATTACACTCAGAGCCCTCACAGACACTCTGCTTTTTTCCTTCGACAGATTTGGAAGACAAACTTATGATGCCGCTTGAGGAAATTTGAAAACCAATCAATTGATCTAACAATTTTGGAAGCTATAATGATAACCCACCAGCTCTTCAGTAAAACCCAAAGTGGCTTCCAACACATTTTTCTATCAACACAAGGACGAGCCAACAGAGCATCCCTTCTCAAAATAATGCTTCTCATCACATGCCCTTCAATGGGCTAGGCAGCGCATACCACATCTTGTGAGGAATATGCCCATCAAGAGGAACTAATTCTCATATTACTTCATGGTCGTAAAAACGCCTGGGATACCAATAAAAAGAAAGGACACGTATTCATTCAGCAGAAAACTTTGATAATAGGCATCCCCGAGTCAAAGGCAAAACATTACAGCAAGAAAAAAACTTCCAATTTCTGGAGACTGTCCCCAGAGAAATATTTGGGTGACACCACTTGACCTAAAAGCTTAAGTTTTTAGGTAAGGGCCCAAACAATGCATATCAAGCTATCCAACACCTTCTCTCATGTGCAACCCCGCCTTGCACGTGAAGATGCAACATACAAAGATAAAGAGAAACAAATGCAATCGGAAAACAAATGCATATGGAGTAACTTAAACCCAAGACCTCTTACCAACCGGAGCTCCAATACCATGTTAAGTCATCACTTGATCTAAAAGCTTAAGCTTTTAGGCAAAGGCCCAAACAAAGCATATCAAGCTCTCCAACAGTTTTCATCAAATTCAAGCGCAGCTCATAAAAGAAAGCTTCTATTTACTATATTACCTAGTTTTCGATAGAATAAGTAAAACAAGGTGAATCATTGCAATAAACAACCAAGCAAATGTGAAATAAATCACTTTACCTTCTCATCTGCCACATAAATAACAAGAAACATGGCAAATACACAAAAGCAAATGTTCCACTGCGAGATTGGCAAGGAAATAAAAGAAGAAGAAGAAGAATGGGCAACTAAATTTCTAATCAAATCTTCCACCACAAGAGAAGGTGGAAAAAATTAAGCTTAAGAGATCATACAAATTGCTGCTCAGACAATTCATGATCTGACGACAAAGAAGGAGCCTCTTTTCAATCATTTTTTTACAAAGGCTGGACTGAAAATAGTGTGCATTTCTTTCCTTTTCCAGAACCAAAGCCACATGAAGAGAAAATGCATCTTGTATATTATTCAACTCCATATAGATTTAAATCTGACAATAAAGGTTTGTTACTGTCTATTATGGGCCAAGACAATGATAGAAATCACTCAACTCCACGAAAGTTATCTGAAGATGAATAAACAATGACATTTCATTTTGTTACCGGTATGACATTACTGTATTGGAAAGACCAAGAGTGTGTGAAGATAAATAAAATATACCATTTCATTATATTACCATGTTACTCAATATGAAAGATCAAGAGCTCAACAATAGCACATGTTGATGATAATTCCCTTCTCAATGTGCGAATTTTCAGATAAGAAGCCTCACAAAGCCACTTAATTTTAAGAAGAAGAAGAAATCTTCTGGATGTCGACCTTGCAATGTATATCCCAATAAAAACAATATAAAAGAAAAGAAATTAACAAGTGAATTCAATGCCAGGATTTCAGGGACAAAGCAAGGCATAAGAGATTACCATAACATAATAACTCTCAAACAACACAACAGTGATGTAAATTATACTAAGATGAAGGTATAGTCAACATAATAAACTTCCTGTAGGGCAAAGACAAATTATCCATATGGCATATGTTAACTTCCTGGGAAAGGAATAACAGAATAGATCCTACTCTTGCCAAACATCTACAATAATGACCCAAAAGCCACACCATGTGCATCCAAGAAAATTTAAAGATAAAATCCCTGGTAATCACAGAGCCCTCCACTGTTCACAAAACAATACAATATTATAATATTCTTAAATACATTTCACATAATCCAACCTATAGAAGTTAGAAGGTGAACCCATTGAACTCATAAATCTAATAGCACCATGAAACTAATACTAAAATTACAAGTTATGATTAAATACTCCTATTCATAATGGGAAACCAATTCTAGGCTGCTGCTCCTCAATGAAATACTCAAATGAAGTTCTGTAACAAGACTTACCAAAATGGAAATAAATAAAGTTTAGACCAGGAACTTTCTCAAAAAATTCCAAACCTTTATTATCTAATAGCTAGGCAAATAAGCATCTGGAACAGATAGACAAGACCTTTGTAATTGGATCATCTTCCAAAAACAATCATCTGCCAAAAACAATGCGAGCACAAAAACTACAACCCCTGTAGACAGAAAGCTATTCAAAAGCCCTCACAATTCCCAATTGCACTTGGGAGCACAAAAATAAAATGAAATGGAAAAAAATAAAAGAAAGAAAAGGGAATAACAGTAGTGAATATAGGTGACAAGCATCCAAAGTTTCCATTGCCTTTTACTCTTAAGCGACCATCCAACATATGCGGTGCAAGCAGTGAACCCTACAAGACATATTGTTTCAATGATTAAATAACAAAAAGGAAACGTTGGGGGAGCTTAAACTGTAATGAATGGTGAATGCATTGAAGATTACGCCACCATGTTACATTTGTGGTATATTCAAGAAACAAAGGGTGTAAAACCTACTACATCAAAATGTAGCATCCCTCACACAAGCTGAAGAAAATACCATGTCCTTAGATATGAATGTAAAAGAAACACTTAATCTACCAATATCTACAAGGGGGTCTAAAAAATGCACTATAGACACCCACTGTAGAGGAAGAAGAGTGGAAACATAAACTTTGAAAAACAATAAATAAGAGGAGTATGGAAAAAAATGAAAGAAAAATAAGAAAAGAAAGATAAAATGGCCAACTTATATGGTAAACTTTTGTCATAAACCAGCTGACAGGTGATAGCACTCAAAATAGTTTCAAGGATTAAGTTATTTCAGTAAATGTTGCTGAACCAGATAGCATATGTTTTCCCATTTCCAATACGGTATTGCAGCAAAGAAAATAGGCACTAACAATATGAAACTGGAAATTATAAGACCAGTTTTAAAGAACCCTTCCACCAACACTGCTATGACCTCATATTAGTCAAACCAATTGTGTAACAACTAACAAGGCGCCATATTCAGTACCTATAAAATAGTGGCATCTGCATTTTTTACTTTTTCTCTTTTGGGAGGCTACAGTGACATCTGCATCTTGAAGCAAACAGAATTCTCCTCATTCTGTACGTTGAATTCTTGAAAAATAGGTAATTCCAGAATCTAGAGGTAAAACTTCTATCTAGTTTATGCTAGTAATGTTGCTTTTATCGAGACTAATGATGAATCCTAATAGATGTCCAAATACTCTGACAATGCCATTTATATCAGAATTCGAAAAATAAGCAATGCCATGTGACCAAAAATAATAAATGATAACCACTGTTCCAATTGGCCATATCACACCAACAGCATCGCCAAATAATGATGAATCTCATATTTAAAATAAAAATTCAAACGACACCTAAATACCAATTTGGTGTTCTAAATAAATCGAAATCTGCATCTTTTAAAATATTTGAACATCGGAAAAAACTGATCTATAGTCATTACTTAAAAAATTCTGAAACTTTGAGCATAATGGAGTATCCCTAATTTTGTATTAGATGAAAGCAAGGATGTGATGTGAAAGAGCACTCTCAAAAGCGCTAACTAAGACTAAATCATCATGACTGCAAAGACGTCAGAAATGTATATTTGAAACAAGATGTAGAGACAACTCATTCAAATAATAACTAGCATAAATAGGAGAGAACCAAATCTCTCAGCTTTTGGTCAAATGCATGTGAAGAGAGTCAAGGTGTGAGTTCTGGAACCATCTCATGAAATTAACACTAACAGTAGGGTCCTTTGTTGCTCAGAAACTCATTTTTCAAGCTGCATACTCGTGCTTCATTTCACAGCTTCACCAAACAAGCTGATTTTTCTTTTTTTCTTTTTTTTTCTTGTTTCCCTCAATCTTCATCAAACAAGCCAATATGAAACCCACAGGACTGGGAGAAAAGACAATAATCTTAAATAACATGTCCTGAAATACACCAATCTGAAAGGAAGGTTATTCTCAAACTTCCACATATGTACCAAATGAAGGGTTAGCACATGCAACCTTATGGCTGTTCAAGATAAAATGCAATTCAAACCAAGGAAAGGTTTTTGAAATAGAGTCACAAACAGAGAAAACTACACTGCTATTCAGTATCAATCCATGGAGATTCATCTATTGCATTCAAACTTGTATAGAACAATTCATGAACAAAATAATAAGAACTAAATCACACATATACCAAAGAAAAAGTAAAAACAACTCCTAGTTAATCCAGATAGAAAGTTACTTTCAAAAGTAATCATCATTGTCTTTGTTCAACCAGAAATAAAAGATCGAACCAAAGACATCCAAAACAACAGTCTCTTGATAATTCTTTAGCCTTGTGACCTAACCCTATTGTTTGGATAGCAATTTCCAAGTGGTAGTCTTAATGTAGGGAGAAAAATAAAATGCAAACCAAACAATAGGGCTATAAAAGAGATGCTTATAATTGATAATTGTAAGAGGCCTAAACTAATGGCTCTCCCAAAAATGTAAAAAATATTGAGAGAGAAAGAGACGTCTATCATCTTCCCAGAGAGAAAAAGCTCTCAGTATAAAGCCGTAGCCATGTCCATCCTCCAGCAATCAGGTTGTCCATTCTTTTGAAGCATTTGTTCTCCAAATTGTAGTAGTGAAGACTCCCTGGCTTTGCATCCATCAGAATTTCTCCATCCCATTGATCCAGAGGCATGATAGATTTCAGCAACTCATTCCCAAACCCATTCAGATCAATGCTATATTCTTTAACCCATTCATGATTCTCGTAATCCTTCAACACCCATATGTCCATAGTAGAAGGTCGAGATGCACTATCAATTAAACATAACGACCCTCTCAACTCCACCAAGGACCAAACCCCATTAGGATCAAAACACCCTTCTGGAGGCACAACAGTCCCAAACTCTTCCTTCTCCAAATCAAAGGACAAAATAGCGTCATCCCCTGGATGATCATACGGATACCAAATCATCCAATAAAACACATTCTCAACCAACACCCCCCACCCTCTGACCACATAGGGGCAAGTTGCATCCACCACCTTCCAAGAACAATTAGTAACACAACCATCCCTCAATCTTATAATTTCACACCCAATATCATTATCAACACTAACATCCAGACTCCTGTCAAACAGATGAATCAACACATATTCGTTTCTTGACGAACTGTACCCCATACCGGCATTAAATTCTTCGGAAGTACAAGAACTCGCCTCGGGCAATTTCACAAACTCTTGGGTACTTGGGTTGCAGACATAAAACCCATTTTCACCAGCAAAGCACATTAAATCCCATTTCGAAGGCAACAAATCAATTGTATCGATCACCTCAATTTTAAACTCAACATTGTGCTTCCCATCAAAACCCAGAGCACGAATCTCAATCTCGGTTTTACTCTTCCGGGTTTTACCAGTTTCATCATCGTTTGAAGTTTTTTGCACTAACAGTAAATTAGGTTTTTGCAGTGATCGGTTTCGGTGGGTGCGAGTGAAATAAGGGTCAGTGATCATGCTGAGCCAGTGTTTGGATACAGACTTGAACTTACCGAGAGCCTTGACGGGAAGCCTTGAGAGGATGTTGAAGATGAGATCCGGAGGGAGCGTGGGACCCACCATCTCCAAGGCGTCTCCTGGGGTCCTCGAAGAATAAGCTTTTCTGGATGGTGAAAAGCCCATTGTTGATGGGTTCAAAGGTCTGTAACATTTGATCGATTCTTCATCTTCTTTGGGCTCTGTGCGTAAGTGTATATATATGTATCTATATACATATGTACATTGACAGGGAAACGCGTTTTCTTGTTTTTACATTTTTGTAAATTTTCTTCTGTTCTTTTATTTATTTTGGGTTCTCTTTGTTTTCTTTTTTTTTTTCTATTTTTATTAGGAAATCTTTAATTACAAGATTTGGTGAGGAAAAACGAGAAAACAACAAAAAGGGAAGAAAAAAAGTAAAAAAAGGGAAAATATATTGAGAAAAACAAGTTTCTTTACTTTTAATTGATTATGATAAGAACATGATAATAGGATAAAAATATATTTTTATTTAATTAACCAAAAAGGTTGAACAATTATGAGTAATTTCATTTCCTTTTTCTTGTTTTATCGTTAACCAAATAATAAATCCAACCATAATATAAAAGCAAGAGAATAGAAAGAAAAAATAAAAAAAAGAAAAAGGTTAAAGAATGGATACTTGCAAAATAACATTAGTTGCCCTAAGAGCAAAATATTAAGCTATTTTAGTTATTTTGTTTTGAAATAGTTAACCAAATACTAAAACCAGGAGGCAATATCAATTGTTTTTAGAATGTCAAAAATGTTACATGTGATTTGGAGTCCATTTATCGCATCTATAGAGAATGTAAATGCATATGTCTAACTATTCAAATAGTCTATAGTTTTAACTTTTAATACATCTAGAATTAATCTATTTATTAAATAAAAATGTAATGGTAATTTTTTGATAATTTTATTTGGATCAGATTTTTTTTATTTAGGTTTTATTTTTTATGGACATTTTTCAACTAAAATTACTTTCTACTTTTCATAGGTTTTTTGTTTATGCCTTTCTCTTTTTTTAAATAAAAACTAAAACTCACAGCTAATAAAAAAAAAGGGTAAAAAATAAATAAAAAACAGCTCATAAAAAAATTGGTCCAGGAATTTAAAAGCGAGTGGATATTTTCATCAAACCAATGCAATATCTAAACTTAATTACCTAGTTGAGTAAATAATAGCCTTCTTATATTGCTGCTATTAACTATTCATCACCACATTACATATGTTACGTCAAAATATTCATAGACTTGTCATTTCATCCTCTCCAATTTGTAAATTTATTTTCCAATTCTACACCCTTAAGAAGCAAATTGGGCAAAATTTAAAAAAAAAAATGAAATTGTTTTGAATCATTTCAACTTATTATTAAACACGTCCTTGAATATTAAAAATAGTTATTTAAATATAAAATTTTTGAAATACTAGTTTTGGACCCATGTGATGTAAGGGATTTGTTCTTTTAACTTTTCAGATCTATTCTTTTTATAGTGATTTTATATGTAAAAGAGATATAATAACTTGTGGTTATATGTTTAATTTTATGCATGTTAATTATATATTCATCTATTTTGGGACTTCTTTTTATTTAATTTTATGTAACTGCCTATATAAAATAAAGATGAATTGTTAATATAATGAGAGTTTTTTAAAAAAAAAAATTCTTTCATTTGAAGTTAATTAATTTAGTGTATAATGGTATGAATTTCATATCAACCATAAATATCCATGAAAACAACAGCATCACATACTTATTCACCTAGATAAATACATTGAACAATTATTCAAAAAATAATATTCTAAACTAAAGAGACAACTTAGTAAATATTTTTATTTTGAAAAGGAAAATTTTTAATTCAAAAATTGGGGGCTACTTTTTGCAAAAACGGCAACAAAGGTTGTATACTCATTTGATTTATATTTTTATATATACAAATAAAAATAGATTGTTAGCCTAATAAAAAGTTTTAGTAAGTGAAAAATACTTTTAGTTTAAACTTAAGAAGTACAGTGTATGGCTAGGTGAATTTTGCCAACAATATATGTTCACAAAAACCAAAAATCACATACTTTTGCAACTAGACAAACATTATAGAATACATTAACTAAATAACCGTAATGAAACAAATAAATAACTCAAATAATTCTAGGCAATTAGAGATGGTCCAGTTGGAAAATCCCCAGCCCACCAGTGACCAAAACTCAACAATTACGACTTGTTTTGCCACTAAATGGAATAATCTGCAGAAATGAGAAAAAGTGGTGAAAAATAAAATTATGTGCAGCATTTTTTAAGAGAATAAAAATATCCATATATACTTCGGAATTTATTTTCAGCATGTCAATGGCCCTATAGCGAATGAATTGAATTTGACATATGACCAATTCTATGCAGAATCATAGTATATATATTTTTTTATTTTACGTCATTGACGTTGTTGAAAGCGAAATTTTAGGTTGCGTCTATTTTTGTAGCTATTCCCATCTCACACTATGGTGGAGAAGCTACCGTGAAGATCTAGGAGTGAACAATACGAGCTAAAAGGCTTCTATACTATTGGAGGACAGAGGCATAGATGCCGAAAAACAAACCGACTCTTATCTATTTGTCATAAAAGTTGTTCTTAAGAGAGATTATAGTTTTCGGAGTATCAAATTTCAATGTAGTGCGTAGGAAAATTTTGTTAGGCAAATTGATAGAAAATTTTGATAAGAAAAATGCTATTCTTTATAGAAAATTCATATAAAAATAATGTGACAGTGATAATTTTGTAATTAATTGCCCTTATAATTAATATTTTATTTTAGAGTGAAAGACTATCATTTTTTTACAAAAAATTTGTATCAATTTTTTGTTTGTATGACATTATCCTCTTGATAATGTAAAAATATTACTTTTTAAGAGCAGTAAGGTTTGAACTTTGGACTCCGAAAATAATACTTTTCCAGGACAGTAGGGTTTGAACTTTGAACCCCGTACATTGTGAGCCGGCTACCAAAACTCAACTACTAGCTCAAGCCGCTGGCTCATGAAATAAGGATTGATTACCTAATTAATGTTGTAAACCCTTTTATCTATGTATCATACATAAGAAAAAACATTGTCATGTGATTATAAAAATATTACAAGACTATGTTTGACTTTTTGGGCCAATGTTAATATTAATTGGACCTTTCTAATGAATCTTTCTTCCTTTTTCAAGAGAAAAATAAAAAAATTAACAAGAAGAAAGAAAATTTGACCTCTTTGAAAAATATATAATATAATAAATAAAATGAAGACAAATGGAGATGTTTAGTAGCTTCTTAATTTTCATTCACACATTTAACATAAAATAAAAAGGAAAATAGCTTAGCCATAAGCAAAGAACCGACTGGATAGTGCCACGTGTCAAGAATACTTGGACCGTTCAACGCGCCGGTCTCTTGAACGTTTCTTACAAGTTACAAGTATTCAACTTGCTTCGCGACGAAGTCATATCGAAGCCGTAAAAGAATAAAATTAAATACAGTAATGAAGATACAGTGCTTGCCGAACTACATATCTCGTTTGCAATCTCGCTTTTTCAACCAATAGACTCTCACCATGCACGTACACTAAGAAGAATAATGAAGTGATTTTTCATGCCCAATTTTGATTTTTTTTTATCCATCGGGTTTTGAACTCTTGACCTCAAAAATCGATGTATATATGCGGTCGACCGATTGCTATTATAGCACGTGAGAATTTACTGAATTTTGCTTTTTAACATTGTTGAAATTATACTTTTTGTTTACAGTTAATTTTGATTCCCAACAAAATAAGATAGTAAAATAAGTTATAGTTTTCTAAATTTATTAAGTTATCTATAGGAGTCACTTCCAAGAAAAATAATGAGCTACATTAATTCAATTACTTAATTAATTAATAAGGTAATTTTACGAATTGACATATGAAGGGATTTTAGACTTGATTAATTTTACCTTCATGGTGAAAACACAAAGACGTGTTGCGCACAAGAATTTGGTGTTTTTATCTTGGATTGACTTTGTAAGCTACTATTTTATTTTATTTTTATGTGCTTTACATTTAAATTAGCATTGAGAAACACTCTGTTAAGTTAATTATACAAATTAATCATATAAACAAATGGCAATTTACATTTATCAAGATGGTCATTAGTAATTGATACATTCATGATAATCGAGACAATAGAGCTCAAGAAAAAAGATAGTTTTGAACAAACAACTTAGGAAATAGAATGGTATTTACTAATTTATAAGATGGAGATTGGAAATTCTATTTGTGTTAGGAAGCAAATTCTTTGGCAAAAGAAACATATTTATTGGATTGTTAAATTCAAAGTCTTTCAATTGTATAAATAACCTTTAATTTTTATATTTTCATAAAATAAAAAAGCAAAATGAAACTTTTTGTTTCTTTTTCCGTCTTTTCCCCAAAAGTTTTATCTGATTGGTTGAGACAACCTACACTTGGTCCACTCAGGAGCATCCGAATTATTCTCATTGAGAAAATGTTGGATATGTTCTCATGTCCTTCTTGGAGACCTGTGCCTGGGGTTTCTTCTTACAAAGCCAAGCCAGCAGAGAGAGAGAGAGAGAGAGAGAGAGAGAGGAGACACGAACACACACGGAAAGGAAACGGAAAGGAAACGGAAAGAGGTAAAAAGAAAGATTCGATCTGACAATTTGAATATATGTCTCTTTTTTTCTGCAGATTTTTGATTTGTGGGGTTGTCGACTTGGCGTTAACTTCAATGTTTCGTCACCCAGATCACATATGAATTCATTCTCACCATTCCCCCTTGCTCCTTTTCCTTGAAATTATCAATCCCATCCTCATCTTCCTCGGCATCTCATATTTTCCTTCTCATTTTTCAATCCTCTTCCTCAAATTCTGGGTTAGATTCAGATTCCAGGTCAACTTTTTCTCACGTTCTGACACACGAATTTTATGTTTCTGTGCATACGTATTGGTGGTTATATATCATTTGCAATTATGGTTCTGATTTTCAAATGGGTTGCTCTCTATTTAGGTGTAGAAATTTGTTTTATGGGAATTGAAATACCGCTCTCCTGCTTTCTCTGAATACCATGTTATCTTTCTGAATTATGATTTATGTTTTCTTGTTTGGTGGCTGGTAAAAAGTTCACATCTTGTTGTATTTTCTTAGAAAATCCTCTGACACATTTCCTTGAATGAATTTTTTCTTCCCGCATCAAGAGTTTTGTTTCAAAGTACCTATAAATTTCAAACCTGATGCATCGTTTTGTTCTTTTGCCTAAATGTTAATTGGCTCCTTTCACTTGTATGAGATGCTGATTCTTAAATTCAGTCTGAAATTATGTTTTTTAGTGTTCCATATGTATCCTGTGGAAACCTCAGTTTTGTAATTCATTTTCTTTTGGGTGGTATAATTTAATTGTTGGTATTATTTGCAGGGTTTGTGTCTCCTGACTCTCCTCATTCTTGAGCAAAAGGGGCCTTCAGGAAGCCTGAAGAAGAGAAGGGTTCTTCAGGTAGCCTGAAACTATGGATTTTGATAACAACGGTTGGATATGGGATGGTGTATATTATTACCCTCATCTATTTGGTGGTATAATGCTCACTGCTGCTTTGCTCGGCTTGTCGACAAGTTATTTTGGTGGGATCAGTGTTCCTGGTTTGCCATATTTCTTTCCCGATCTGAGGATATTTCAAAAGAAGAAATATGGAAAGAAACATATTCGGGTTTATATGGACGGGTGTTTTGATCTTATGCATTATGGCCATGCCAATGCATTGAGGCAGGCAAAGGCTTTGGGGGATGAATTGGTGGTTGGAGTTGTTAGTGATGAGGAGATCATAGCCAATAAGGGCCCCCCCGTTTTATCCATGGAAGAGAGGTATGAAAATGTCAACTCCATGGGATATCTTTGATTTGTTGCTTAAAAAAATTCAGCTGATAGATTATGAGTCTTTGATATACTCATACATAAATATATATATATATATATATATAATCAACTGAAGTGGTGGAAATGGTTTTTCCTGTTGTTTAGCATGACCACATATCTTTTGTCATTTGGAAATTATGCTATGAATATATTGTACTCTAGTAAAAGTTGGTGTGAGAAATTGATATAAACAAAAGGCAGTTGGAGAACTCATATTAATGGGTCCTGTAAATTGCTATGCATCAGGTACAATATTGATCATCTATTCATTTTGAGTCCTTGGTCTATCGGAGTGGAGGTTCGCACTATAAAGAAGATGCCTTAGGATATTGGAAGTGGTTAAAAAGCAACTGATGATCCTCAAGTTTGTAATGGGATTAGTTTTTATTAGAGAATTACAATTTCTGTAGAATATTCATTTGGTTGAACATGTATTCTATAGGAAACTTAAATGTGTATTATCTCTTGAAGAGAGGCAGATGCCTTAGTAGTTAGTTTCCAAATAATGCAAATTTTGGAGCTAACAATTCTATTGGTCAAGGAAGGGATTTAGGTTTCCTTGAATGCCACTAAGACATGGCAGTGCAGATAGTTTCTTTGAAAAGTCACCACAAAGCTTATGTAGAGTCCTTGGTGGACAAGTGTTATTAATTCCAATTGTCTGAGATGCAAACTATGGAGAAATCACTCACTCTTAATTTTTACTTGATCACGGGGAGATTCCAATGTAATGGTTTCACCTTTCTTTGAGTAGCTCTTTGAAATTTTAATAGCAGTTCTGAGACTTGTATGGTAAGTATATGCATGGTATCTTATTGCAAATGAGCATGTTCAACACAATACCAGGAGTGGACCTTATGACATTAGTGTAATACAGGATACAAAACCTGTAGAGAAAGTAAAATCAACCATAGCAAACATCAATAAGAACTCTACTTAGACAACATACTGCCGCAGTCATACTAATTGCAACAAGTTTGCTGTCTAAAGTGCCTAATCATACTCTCATCACCTTAAAATAAACATCTATATCTATCTATATACAATATAGAAAAGGAGACCGCCACCACTGTGGCTGCGACAAGTGGCTTATTTTGAGTGGATCTAAGGTGTTGTTTAAAAAATAAAAAATGATAAATAATTATTTGGTTGTCTCTTTGGTTCACTATGCATGTATTTAATTATTTCGTTGACTCTTTAGTTTGTGCATGTACTTATTTTTTTTGGACTAATACTCTGTGCTTATTATTTAATGTACTTATTTACTTCATGCATTTATGGTGTTTGTGGCTGATTGCATTTTTTTGGTTCATTTATGTATACATGTTAGTACATTGTTTACTGCATTTTTGTCTACATAGATTACTACATAAACTTATATAGACTAAAGAAAGATTATTATTAATATACCCATTTATTTAGATGAAATACACAATTAAACACTGTGATTGTGACAAGTGGCGTACTTTGAGTGCTTTTCTTTTTACCTTTTATTTCCTACTTTATCTAGGTTCTCTTCTCTATGCAAAATTACCTTAAAAAAAACAAAAAGTTAAATTACTACAATAAAATGAGACTTTAAAATTAAAAAACAAATCTTTTGAATTGGTCATTGTGATTGTGATTGTAAAGTGACTCACTTTGGGTGGCTCTTTTTTTATCCGTTGTTTTTTTAATTTATCTAGGTTCTCTTCTCTGTTCAAATTAATGAGTAATTATCAAAAGATATTACTTTTTTTGACCTTTTAAAACTCATTCTAAAATAAACTGCTTCCTTGTTCAATAAAAATTGTAAAAGTCGATTGACTTTTTTTTTAGTGTAATTTCCTCACACCTTAAATACATTCATTTTTTTATTTTTATAAATGCTACGACTCATGTTAAGCATGCATCCTTTGGTAGTACAAAGTGGGGGTTTATATTTTTCACAACTTTCAACACTTTATACAACCAGACATATCTAATTTCTATACAAATTGAACATCTAAGTTCAATACTAATTTGAAAAATTAATTAAACTATTTTCTTAATTTTACCTTCAAATAAATGCGTTATTGATACTTCAAATAAATAGTTTCAATTATTTAAGTTATGACTACAAATATATACATAATTGATAATTTTTTTACTTTACCAAAAATATCATATACATAGTAACTACTAATTAGCTCTCTTTTTCATTACTCTCTGTTTGTAGATAATTAATTTTCATTTTCACAATGATTACATTTATGTAATTTGTATATTTCATAGAAAATTATATTATTTTTAGAATACATAAATAGAAGCAGATAATATAGTTAAGTATACTAATATTCAATTTACTATAAGCATATATATGTTAATTAAATTATATAAAAGCTTTAAAAATATGATCAAAGAAATCATATTCAGTTTTATTTAAAACTATTTTTCGTTAACCAATGGATCTAAATAGGTACTCCAATCTCATGCATTGCACGGGTCTAATACTAGTTAGTTGATAAATTAATGACAAAACTTTTTCTAAGAAAATTTTACTTATCAAACAAAAAAAAAAAAATTGTTAATAATGACATAAGGATAACTGAAACAGAGTAACATATTTACTAAGATCATGACAACGCCCCAAAAAGGTCTACTAATCCTGAAGTAAGACAAGGGTGGGAAATACACCTGTTTAAGAAGTTTATTGGAGAAAAGTTGCTAAGTGATCTGACAATGTTTGCTACTGTTGGATATACCATCTGACGTTTGTTGGGGCTTGCACATTAGCAGTGCTACATCAGGACAGGTGAGCTCAACACTGACAAATTCAGACAAAAAATCAGAAAAATTAGAAACCATCTCAAAATCATATCTTACTTCACAATCAACATCTAATGAAGCCAGTTGATAACCAGTAGGACTTAAAGATCAGGAGGGAGCTAAGAAAGTCTTGCATGGTGGGCTGGACTGCCTGCACAACCACAGGAAATGCTTGACATACTACCTTGAAATCGTAAATGTGCATAGCCTTATCATTCATGTGGCACGACTAGGAATCTGGTATAAACAACACCTTTAAAGTGTGAGATAAGAATTGGAAAAATCCACAATACAAGTAGAGTTTATAAACAAATGGTACATATTATTTTGGATGTTAGAAAGGATTGGTGAACAATTGGCCAGGTGAATGAATCTCTTTTTGATTTCTGTTTGTCTTTCTCTGCCTACCATCTTATGTATTTGTAAAGTTTTTAACAATCTTTGCAGTAAAAATATGTTGTTTGGGGCTTTCAGGTAATAAACTTGTGGTTCCAAGAAAGATTTAAAGGTCAATTTTTAGTTTTCTCTTTCTTTCTTTCTTT